>SCLH01002251.1:139461-189298 GCA_004367855.1 Oikopleura vanhoeffeni | reverse complement strand
CAATGCCAAATCCGGTTGTTTTGGGTAACGTCACTTTATGATTAGAAATTACCACACTTTTGGAAAAAAATTCAAAATTATGATTTTTTGACTCCAAAACCTCGTTTTTTCGAGAGGAATAAAAAAAAACGTAAAAGTGAGAAAAAAGGAATCCGTTTGATCCGACAAAAATTTATTATTATCAAAATTAACCGCTCGGTGAACTTAGTTAGTACAGTTCTTTGCGTACATACATCTCAGTAGATGGTGCCATATTACACTTTTTGAGATTTTTGAAATTTTTTCTGAGATTTTTCTACAACTGGAAAAAAAATTTTGCCTGAAAATTTGTTTGCAGACTTTTCAGAAAATTTAAAAAAAATTCAGAAAAATTTTTCAATTTTTTTTCATTTTTTAAACGTCTGAAACGTCTGCAAAATTTTTTTCATCAAAATTTTTTTTCCAGTTGTAGAAAATACTTTAAAAAAAACTTTCAAATTCTGAAAAAATTGAAGTTTTCGTTTGAAAAAGCAAGTTTAATTAAACCACGTGTACTACCTCAATGGTAGGCTCCAGTTTATTCATTCAATAACTGCTCTGTTCTACTCAATCTTTGTCTGATTTCAGTTATATAATGAGAATCAACAGATAGTTTTAAATACGTACAAAATATTCATGAAAAAAAAATACGTTTTTAAGGAAAAATTGAGAGTTTTCTCGATTTAATAGAAAATTAATTTGATGATTATTACAATATAAATGCAAAATGGTATAATAGTACCACTCTGGCATGATTTTTCACATATTAAATATTTTTCAATACATATTATTTTGTCCATACTTTTGTCAAAAAATAGTGGAAATATTTGAAAATGATATCATTTTTCTTGTTCAAGAAGTTTTCAACTTATTGTCTGGAATCACCAGGCTAAAAATTGGTGAGAGTGCCACCTTTATTTTTCCAAATATGTCCTCGTTTTGTTTCTTCACTAATGTTTATACTTCTAATCAAATTTTGCATGAAAATACGTTTGGGAGAATCCATCGAAGCCCTACTTAATCAAGAATTAGAAAAATTATTCGTCAAATAAATTATGCCCCAATCGCGAAGGCCGATAAAAGGAGATTTATGTTTTTGATTTATTTTGTTGAAAAATGAGCCCCAAATCGCCGAAGGCCGATATTAGGATTTTATGTTCATATTTCATTTGTTGAAAAATGAGCCCCAAATCGGCGAAGGCTAAACTGGATTTTATGTTTTAAATTAAAATTTGTTTAGAAAAGAGCCCCTAATCGGCCGAAGGCCGATAAAAGGAATTTTATGTTTTTTATTAATTTTTTTAGAAAAATAAGCTCAAAATCGGCCGAAAACCCGATAAAAGGGGATTCTTTGTTTTTAATTAATTTTGTTGCAAAATGAGCTCCAACCGCCGAAGCCGGATATAAAGGGGATTCTAGGTTTTTATTTAACCCTTGGAAGCTTTCAAAATTTTTATTCGGCAGAGGCTCTTGCCCACCTTTAGTGGGGCGACTTTAGCCTCATACGGATAAACTACATTTCATAAAAAGCCGTGATTATCTCATTTTTGTTTAAAGATAGCTCAACTTAGCGAGGTAATTAATCAGATTTAAAAAGTAATTCAAATCGGGGCGTAAATGAGCAGCAAGATGAGCTTGATCGCTTACTCTCATTGAAAAAGGTAATATTTTCAAAAACATTTCTTTCTCTGATTGCACTCATTAAGACCTTGGCTTTCACATTTTTTTGATTTCATCTAACTTCCCGTTTCTCATAAATAGACGATTAGCAGCGCGATTCATCGGTTTGCAGTGTGTAAAAAACTATTTTTTGAGAATGATCAAAATGTATCCGCTTATCACCGGAAAAACCACAATTTCAGAACAAATAAAAATTGTCTCATTTAGAAAAAAGACTCAAATTAAAAAAAATACTCAATCAGATTTGTAAATTTATTTATAAAAATTTGTCGAAACGAGCAGCAAAAATTTGGGTTAATCACTACCTCATCGAAAACATGAAGATTAACGTAACATTTCTTTCTCTATTGTCACAATTCTGAACCTTGGCTTGTCGCAATTTTTTTAGATTTTAATCTAAGTTTTTTGTTTTCGCATCAAAGACGATTTCAGCGCGATTGATCAAAACCGTCGTTAAAATAAAAATTCCGAGCTCTTTAGCACAAGCTGGAATCCAAAGGAAGATTCGCCGATCGGGCTCGCTGATCGCTTAGCGTGGTATGAACTAATCAACAGAGCAATTTCGTTCTATATGAGTTAGTAAAAAAAATAGTTTTTGCGGATTTCCTCATGAGTCCAAAAATGCCTTACGTACAAAAGAGGACTGCAATTTGATTACTATGAAGACGCAAACCGAACTTATGAATTTATTCAAATTTGAATAAAAAGTATTTATTTGCAAATAAGTTATAAAATAACGTTGTTATAATTACCGCTAAACTTCAATATTATCTCGACGTAGTCAACTCTCTGGACAGTGTTGCCGTAGCTTATTTGAATCCTACTACAAAAAATCGAAGCATATTTTATGTTCGATAATTTTTTCAAAAATTAAAAAACACTCACAAAAAAAAAAAAGAGTTCCGCATGGTGGAAATCTTTTTTGAAAATACTTCAAAAAGACTCTTAAACCAGTCCTCAGATATCTCATCGTTATAAACTGTCTGACAGCGACGCATTAGAGTTTGTGGAGACAAATTGTCAAAAAAAGTAAATGAATATAATTTGAACGAGAAGTCCTACAAAATTTGTCAACTGCCATTTGAATTTTCCGTGCAAACTTCAATGTTGTGTTGATCCTAACATTTCCAAGACTTTTCGCTTCCATCCGATTTTCAGCGGTATTAATTTCCGCACAACTTAAGTCCAATGTAATTGCTAATTTTTTTTTCTAAAGTAATTAAAATTCTACTCGAAAAAAAAATGCTTATAAAAGCCATATTTTTTTTTCAATCGAAAACTAACTTCGAATTTTGAATCTCCGCAAAAACTAAATTTTTTTATTATTCCATTTTTTAAAGATCTTCGTGCGAAATGAACAATTTCTCACAATAGTTGAATTCCTCACAAATTTTGATGTGCCTCACCAATTTTTAATTGCCTCAAAACTATACTTCCAAAAATGACATTAATTGAAATGTCGACAACTTTTTAAAAATTCACGAATTTGGAAATATGTCAAATGTTCCAAAAATTGTCCACAATTCTTGAAAAATTGTAAAATTGTGTGAAGAAAATTTCGCGACCTGGACCGTCAAGCAAATCTACGTATAGCACCGCCAAATCAAACAAAAAATCTTCAAAAATTAAAATGAAACAAAAAATAATTTTGCGGAAATTTTAAATTGAAGAAGATTTCGAAATTAACAAAAAAAATAAAAATTGGCTTTTAAAAAACATCTGAATCTTAATTTTGTTAAATTTGTAAAAATTAGCAATTAAAAAATCCAAATTTAAACAACGGTTCACAATGGAAAAACAAAAACAAAAACCCCTTTATCGGCCCTATCGGCGATTGCCGAAGCGGCATCATTTCAACAAATTAATGTATAGAATTGAGATGACCCAATGGTTTTAGCTTTGGGTGATCCCCGAGGAGACAGCCTGTAACCAACTCACGAGCCGCGACTTGGTAGTTAATTACAGGGGCGTTTCCAATCTCCCCCGGAAACACCCCCAAAAGCCAAAAACACTTGGTATTCTCCTGTTATCGGCCTTCGGCGATTTTAGCTCATTTTTTAAAAATATAAATAATGAACATAATAAACCTCTTTATCGGCTTCGGGCGATTTGGGCTCATTCCAACAAAGAATTATTTAAAATAATAATCCTCCTTTATCGGCCTTGCGGCCCCGATTGGGCTAATTGTCCAACAAAAATAATTAAAAAAAAATCTCCTATTCGGCCTCGCCGATAAGGCACTCATTTTAAAACAATAAGTTAAAACAAATATCCCGTTTATCGATCTTCGTTTTTAACAATATAAATAAAAATCACAAAAGCCTTCATCGGCCTCGGCCGATTGGGGCTCTTTCAGAAAAATTTCAAATTTAAAAAACACAAAATCCCCTTTATTCAGACGGTCGCCTGTTTTTGACCATTTTTAAAAAATTTTAATTAAATATCCACAAAACCCTTGTACGGCCTCGGCCGATTTTTGGCTCTCTTTTACCTACATTATCAAGTGCAAACAAACTACTCTAGAGCCGAATATTTCAAATTATAGGACCTTTGTATGGGGTGCTCATTTGGGCTCTGGATTTCAATATCATGCAAGTTTGTCGATTACTTCATCAAAAAAACTAGAAAAAAAAATCATATTATTTAATTCGCTTCAGATTCCTGAATATGTTTGAAATATTGTAGCAAAAAAAAATTTGACAACAATTTTCGGGCGTACAGAGCCAAGTAAAAAACATGAAAAAATTTTCGCAAAATTTTTTTTGAAAATATCGAAAAAATTCGAAAATTTTTCTCTTATTTTTAAATTCTGAACGTCCGCAAAAAATTTGTTTGAAATTTTTACTCACCAATTTTTGAAATACTTGGAAAAAAATTGAAAATCTCAACCTAAAATTGTGTTTTGTATTCGAACCGCACCGCCAGAGACATTTTCAATTCCAAGATCTTCTGTTAAAAACACATTAGTTCGCATGGGGCTATATTAAGAGGTTAAATACTGAAAACCCTCATTTTTGGTAATTTTGGCCTGTTTTTTTCAAGTAAATGATAATTGTAAGAGAAAAAAAATTGGTGAAAGATTTTCACCACAAACGCGAGAATAAATGGCAACAACAGCATATTGGACAAATCTAACCCGATGTCGATTTGGCGAAAATCGATTGGTGGATACGTGCTAGTATCAAAGCAAGATGATAACAAAGGTGCTTTGAAAAAACCACAATTTTTTGCCTTCTTTTTGAGATTTTCTCGACGCTCCGATGTTTTGTTTGAAATTTTTGAAAACCACTGGGTTGCGAGTAATTTGAGTTGGATATTAAACAAGGACGCATTCCTTAACTATTTTTCGCTCTTAAGACTTGTGGCGTTCAAATCTTCGAAAAATGATGAAAATAAATTTTCGCAAGCTTATAATTTCGAACTCAGTTCTCATCAAAACACACAGAAAATTGTATAGAAAAATTAAATTTATTATAATCTCAAGCGCAAGTTTTCCTATATATTTTCTCAACACATATACTTTCTTTCCAACCAAATGGAAACTTGAAGACGAGAGATCCATAGCGCGTTCGAAACACTAATTGTCGAATCCATCGCCATCTTATGATGACCGGGCTGATATTGCGGCACCAATCAACTTTGGTGCTTCCAAATCCGAACACCCTTGCATATTTTCATAGCCAAGCCAATCACTTAGACAACATTAGTGCAGATCGAACACGCGCTATTGGAATGCGCCATCATTTCCAAGATTTCACTTCTGGGTTGGAAAAAGTATAGTGGCCTAAGCTTGACAGTCCCGCGTGAAACTCTTTCGCGGTCCAGTTTCCGTATTTCACGAAACAAAACTCTGCGCAATTTATACAGTGTGAATACACACCATTATAGAAAATTTTTGCGGTATCTTCTAACTGGTAATCTGTTAGAAAACTTATGACCCGATTGTCTTAGTGCTGCAGAAAAAAGTGTTCTGTAATAGGCTAAAAGTCGCTGAAAATTGTTTTAGATAAAAAGTTGATGTAAGAAAAACCGGTTAGGGTGAGTCACCAGGTGACATTAAATATAATCAGAGTAAAAATTACGTTTGGAAGCACGAAAATCAAAACTTTGTCATTTTGTTTTAGTGATCACTTCATTAACACCACATTCACGGCCAGATATGGATTTTAGATCAACGAAAACTCATACTTATACTACATAGAAAAGATAGTATAAAAGAACATAATTAAATTTATATGACATAAAAGTGTTCGGATCTATTTTGAACTTAAGGATCCTTTTCCACTGTTCGGAACTATTTCCACTTTTTAGAAATGAAAGACATCTTCTTGGTGATATATTATCACTGATTCGAAATTGAGGAGGAACAGTCGACGCCGAAAAGCACGACAATTTAGTCGGTTGAGCTGTGCCAGAATACCGCTACTCTGAAGACGAACTGGTGTTTCGACGCCGCTAAGGCACTGTTCAGCAACAACCTAATCTGGTTCATTGTCGATTTCTTAATTTTATTTATTGGAGAATCATGTAATAAAATAAACCAAAATATACGATCTCTCTTTTATTGCCCAAACGCATGTCCGAGGTAACAGTTGACACAAATGGTCCTCTCTTGTAATCTAAATCCAAACCGATCACTCCTGATAGTGAACATATCTCGATAAATTCGATATTCAGTTAGAATTTGTATAACACAACCGAAATATTCTTTAGACATTTTGCATTTTACTCGGCGGCTTTATTACATTATTTTTAGTTTTTAAATCATTTAATTTAACTCGTAGACTCATTCCTGGCAAGTATTGGCCAATTTTTCCGTTTTTTATTTTAACGTTAAATATTTAAAAGTCGAGATACATTTTTACTTTAGTCGAGTCTACGAGTTAATGCAACAGCAACGGTGCCCGCGGTGCAATCAAAAAACGACGTCAGACCATAAGGCCATGTTAAAACGCATTAGCAGGCAGTATTACAACCATACCCGCAAAATGTCACAGTGACCGTATATTCAAGGAAATAAGGCTGCGAAAAAGAAAAACAATTTCCTTTTCAAAAAACTACTTAAATCAATTTTGAAAAAAGTAAGTGGTCTCATGGAAGTTTAAGATACTTTCCACCGTACTGGCGTCAAAACACAATCACGTGATCTACAATTACGGAGAAAAAGTTGGATTCAAGTAAAACAATCAGTAATCAAATTACGGCCGAAAAAATTTTGGGCCAATAAAAATCCTAACTTTAACACGTTACCTCTAACATCAATAAATATTCTTCACAAACCGTCACCTAGATCTTATTTTTCAAAGACAATAGAATTAAATTTATAGACATATTCCAAACCTATTTATAATTATTCTCACGTATTTTATTTGGAACTTTGGTGTAATGAGAAAAAAAGTCCTTTAAAAACATTTGAAGTTGACCCTTGGAATTTTTCTGACCCGTAATTTTGCAAGAAATCAGTAAGAATACCCTTTTTTCCAAAATTCTGTTTTTTCCTATATCGCACAGGTAGCTATGCCTTTTTTTCAACACCAATACTCAAAATCATCCTTGGGTGGGACAGACCCCTTTTAAAAAATACGAATGTTTAGACGAATTTCCTAAGACTATTTATTGCCATTACAGTCTATGGCCTCCGGTTTATGCTTAAATAGAGCATTTCCTCGAAGTCCAAAATTCCGAAATACTGATTACATAAAGAATGTCCACTGCCTGAGCCCGACGCGCAGCGTTAGGCAAGAAAAGCATGAAAGTAAATCCCTTTTTTTATCCACGAGAAATAAATATTTCCACAGACATTTTTAAGAGTCTGTTTACTAATAATTAATTTTTAAACAAATATCAATTGTTTTTGCAAAGACAGAAATTTTAATCCCAAATGGGTGCGTTTTTTATCTTTTAAATTGAAAATCCAAACATAAACCCCTCAATTGGACTTATTGCACCTTTTTGTGGACGAATCGGCAAAAATGAGATTTTATTTTCTATATATGTGCATACTTTCTACAAATTGTTTTTTATAGGACTGTAGAGAATTCTTTGAATGATATGATACCTTGAAATATATCATTGATATGGAATCTTCGTTATCATATGCCACATAATTATAATATGCTTGATTAACTCGTAGACTTATACGACATGAATCTTGTTACCCCAGAACCTCGATTCCCCGGCAACTATGTGACCATTCTATAAGTCGAAGCCATATAAGCAAAGATGATTCATTTCAACATAATTTTTCAAAATAAGCGTAAAATAATTTCAGCCCAATTTTGCAATAAAATTAAAATAAAAAAAATCCGCCATGAAACAAAAAAGCATTTAATGCGGGATGAGAAAAAAACAATTCGCCGAAGAATTACCCCAGTTGGGCAACAGTTTGCAATATCATACGATTTACGTTTATTATATTTTGAACCATACTGTTAATTTAAGCTTACAAAGGGTTTTCTCTAGTTCCATTTAACATTATTATGTTTCATTCAAATTCTCTTGCTGTATAAAATTGACTCTGAAGTATTGTCACTTATCATTTATTGCTTTAAGAAGCCAGAGACGGTAGTTCGGAAGTTTTGGCTTCTAGAGGTTCTCATTCTAACCGCGAGAGCCAATTTTCACAAATAATGACATAACAGAAATCTTGAAATTAAAAAAAAACCCAATCCCGGTAAAATTTAAATTCATTTTTCTCACCTTTCTCCGCCTACGCAGTCTTATGTTATCAGCATTTCCGAAACTATGACTTCTGGATGCTCAAATTTAAAACTGGGGCCATAGCTGTATGCATTTAAGGTCTTGAAAATTCGTTACAGATTCTTTTAAGGGGTCTTCGCATGATTTGAGTACTTTTGAAAAAAAAAAGATGTACCCAAATAAACAGAATTTGAAGAAATGTTACTCAACATTACGTCAAAAAAATTCCAGGGTCAACTCAAACGATTATTGGAAACTTTTCGTCATTACAGGAAAGTCCCTGAATAAATCACGTGACAAAGTAATCCAAAAATAAAGTTTAAAATATGTTCATAAATAAAACTCTTTTCGTTGAAATACGATCACGTGACGTGTTGTCGGAAAATATCTATTATGTCAAAACTCTTAAATTAGTGTGTATTAGTCCTTCAAAAACATTTTCCCGGACGGAATTTTGCAGTACTATTTGGGTACTCGCTGGGCCAAAACCTCATTTCTTAATCTATGAATGCTCACGTGATCGTTATTTCGACTTATGTAATGTAAAAAGTCTTAAAAACTTTCTAAGGACCACGTTGCACTTCTTTTCAAAAATTGATTTAAGAACTTTTTGGAAAAACAGTACTACTTTTTACCAACCATTATTCCTTAAATATAACGGTCACGTGATCAATTTTGGCTACTAGTTGTAATGGGAAAAAAGTCTTAGAATTTTTTCTGATCAACGGATGAAGTGTTTTAAGTTTGTATTAAAAAATGTTTGCAAAAAAGTACTGTACATACACGTAAAGAATATTTCAATAAAGAAAACGCACCAAGCGTCATTGTCTTAAGAGTTAATCATAAGCTTTTATTAACTGTCTGTGGTCATTAATGTTTAAGCGTCGTACAAAATGCCGATTACATGTATGGTCACTACCTTGCGGAATCGACGTCTACGAGTTGAAAACGCCCTTGCCACGGATCTAGGCACAGGAAAGACCACTACGGGTCCAGACATTGTCGCCACATGGCAGTTAATAACAAGGTAGAAGTTAATGTACTACGAAAGTTAATACGGGAGTATGAATAACAACATGTTCTTCAATGTCGGCTGCCGTTATTTATTCGCAGACATATAAAACGGGGGCCGTCTACTTCCAAGGCCAATTTCCAAGGCCTACCTTCCAAGGCCCGCTTATCCGACACCAATCCTGAATTAAATCTGAACATGGTTAGATATGCGGTGAAGATAGAAGGCAGAAAACCATTTCTAAAGGACAGAAAAGATACCTGATGATAAAAAGCAACCCATACGAGAATAACAAAAAAGCGCTGATTGTACGAGTGATATCTGGACGACACTAATGTAGTGGAATGTGAATGGTGTCACCTAATGTGTTGGCAATTGTGTAAGATACTCACCTATGACGGGTTTCATGGCTTGTGTACACCATGTCTTTGTGTGAGTTTTCAAACATTATGGATGTGGTGGAAATCAAGATAATTCCATCCGTCTATTACAAGTTACTACCCAAACTTGACCGCTACTGGCACAAAACTTAACTGAAACTGCTTTTAAACTTTTTGTTTCTATTTTAGAAACTTTTCGATCAAAATTGACGGTTACTGATCAAGGTCACCCTACTATGGTGCAGAGGAAGGCTTGTAAAAGGAGTGCTTTTGGCGTGAGTTTTCATGCGCCCATTTTGCGAAGTTTAACGCAATAGGTAGATTAAATGAGGATGACGAAATCGTTGGGTAATCCCTTTTACAACCCTGCGGCCAAAGATGTCGCTCAATCGAAAACACTCGAAAAATTGTATTGTTGTTACCTTTCAAGTATACAAACGTGAATTTTCTTTCAATATGTCATAGTTGATTGAACATTCAATGCGTCGAAAACAAAACTCTCAGCAACTTTTTCTTCCCGCAATTCCATATCCCTATGGCATATTTCTAAATCATCCGGCCCTACTACTTAAAAAAAACACAACTACTTATTCCTAAATCAGGCCGGGATATTAACAAAAGTGTGAATGGGGATATGCGGCGTAAAAAAAATTTTCATGTGTTTCCCGCATGCATGAAAAAAACGACTTTAAATATAAGGATGTCTGGCAGTGATTTTTGGAATATTGCAAGGCTTCCGTTACGGCTGAACCGATTTTAGATGAGGACATTTCTGAGGAGAACAACATTGAAAGAACCTATCCTTAATCTCGCCGATTGCATTTGACAATTTAGTACTAACTCCCACCAACCAGTCTGGTTAACCGCGGTAAAACACGGCACCCTTCAGATTTTTTTTCTAGAATCCGCCGTGTTGTTGAAAAATCAGATCATAGTTGCTGATATCGTTTCGCAGATCGATACCCAGTAATCTCTGTTACCCTTTCTTTTCAAAGATTGTCAATTTTGGCGCAATCATTTCTTCGTCCGATTGGCAGCCTATAAGGCCCGAAATTCACAGAAAAACACAGACCAATTCATATTTCGGGACACTTTGCAGGCTCTTAATAGACCTATAAGCCTATATTCAAAAAATGGACGATATATACATAGCTATTCAACAGAATGCCTTTGTCCAAAAACATTCTAAATAAAAAAGGCCAATTTTTCAGGATATCTTCCCGAATCTGCTGGCCTCTGAGGATGTTTCATAGGTTTTGGAAAAAATGGAAAAGTCGTCGGATTTGTACATTTTTCTCTAATTATGTGTCTTCCAAACGCCAGAAGTGACAGCAGAAGCACTAGGAAAAGAGCCAGCCATCATTTACGCTACATCAATAAAAAAGTAAAACCTTATTCGTAAGTGGAAGCTTCTCGATAGAAAACATAAATAGCCAATCCCACGATTTTTTGAATTGCTAATTTGAGGCACGTTAGAGAGTCACCACGCCCATTTTTAGTATGTAGAAATACTCGCTGTCAGTCCACCTAGCACTCTAGACCCATAAATAAGATAGCATATGAATATTAGAAAATTAGAAAATTACCCATCTCTTATTTACATGGATTACTTCCCGACATCTGTTTTATATTAATTAAATACTGAAAAACGAAAAATTGCTATATTTTGATCACGTGACTACCAAAATTTTTTTATAATTTTTATTCCATTTTGCAATATATTATTCACCCCCAAGAAGTTTCGGAACAATCCACCCGTTATTTCTATAAGTCGAAATTAATGGTGGACGTGCTACGGTAGCACTGCTACCTCTAGTATAATTTGTTTGATACCGAACGATTAACTATGATTAAAAATTAATCTCATAAAATGACATCATCAAACATTGCAAGTTTACAGCATAATTTTAGCGTCCTATAAAATATGTTCCACAACTAAAAAATGCGTAGTGAATAACTACTCGAACGCGTGTTAACTTTTTCGCAGTTTCCCATAGATAAAATAGAGATCCATACAACGCAAAAGGTTCTAAAAGAGACCAGAGTGGAATGTTGGAATTTTGGTGCTATACTTTTGAGTGAGGTGAAAAAAATGTAAAATTACGAAAAATGTAATTTAGAAAGGTTGACTCCTTAGCTCAGTAAAATACAGATGAATTCAGGTTGAACTAACTTAATTAATTCTATTTCACGCCGAAACAAAACAGTCTAACCACCAAGAGGGGCTTGCAGGAGAAATTCAGAACCAGTTATTTTACATTTTCTGCTCGAAAGTTCAAATTATTTTTGATGAAACATAGCCTATGTAACACAGGGCGTCCGAGGTCAAAACGGATTTTCTAGAAATTACCCTCGAAAGTTCAAAAATTAAATATACAAAAATTAAGATTTAAGTTTTGAGCTCTTTAGCCCAAACTGTACTTTTCCTTAAGGCGTTTTATTTGTTCAAATCGAAGATTGCAAAATTTTGATTTTTTCAATGAAACATTATCGGAAAAGGATTCTATTACCGATATTTGAGCTTGAAGGTTTTTTTGACGAAATTTATTTTCTCAAAAAATTTTGATTGCGATTTTTCCTTGCCTCGGTCTACCGCGTGTAAAGCAGTTTAAAAATATTTTAACAAAAAAGATGCAACCTACTCTTATCGGTAGTTTCATGATTACAATAATAATCATACAGTTACGACTCGTAACTTACGAGAGCAAAAAAAAATATTAGAGCAAAAAATTCTATTAAAAATTACAGTCTTTTTCCAGATTTCCTAAATTCTATGGGTTTTAACATTCCAAGTTTGTCCAAATATTTATGGTGTCCATAAATTAAATGACTACTCGCAAAATGTGACCGAAGCATTCAAACCTGATTATACTGTATAATTTATTTTTAAAATCAAGGATTTATACTTTTGTAAATGTTTGTAGAAATAACATTTAGAAAACTTAGTGCCAAAAAGCACGTCAACTTTCAAACCTTATTCATTTTTTGCTTTATAATAAAATTAAATTTAGTTTTTTGAAAATAGAATTAGTTACCACGAGAGAATGGTATTTCAACTTGGAGATATTTTGACATAAACGCAAAAATAGAACAATTGGTAGACTATTTCCGTCAAAACTATATCGAAATTGTTGAAACTTTCGACAGTTATTAGACTTTTGTCAAATAAAAACAAGTTGAAATTTACCGCTTTTCTTTCCGGTCATCCTAAAGCTTTGCAAGTTAGTATTCGTAAAAAAAAATCGTGGCAAATTTATCCGTGGAGGATTCGTATTAGATATACATTGTGTATATCCTTTTCCCAACGGAACTCCATCTCAAAAACGTTAACTATCTCTATAGCGCGTGTTCGAATCCCATTAATATTGTCTTAGTNATTGTGTTGAGCATGATTATAGGCAAGGGTCTTGATAATGTGACCGCTAAATTTTATCGGTGTGTAATCACTCAAGCAATCACTAAGACAATCATTTAGACAACATCAGTGGGATTCGAATACGCGCTATAGATATAGTTAACGTTTTTGAGATGGAGTTCCGTTGGGAAAAGGATATGTCTTGTATTTTAACTAATAACAAGCATGTTGAAATTTATATTTCTGTTAACCGAAATTTTTTTTCACTATCTAGCAAAAAAAAAGTATAAATATTATTTTAGTTTATACTAGAGACAGAACTCCTTACAAAGTAAAGTTTCCGATATAAAACAATGAAAGTGAGGATGAGTGGGGCTTTTAGGAAATAAATTCTTGTTAAAAACGGAGGCTAAGAACGTTTCAAAACATAGTTTCAAGTAGAATTGTGATCGAACGTTTAAACAAGAATCAAAAGGATTTTGAAATACTGTAATCTTCAAAGTCAATGGTAGTTAACGTGATTTATACAGAAATATAATGTGGAAACAGGACTTTAACTAAAATAGATTGATTCGTACACATTTGAATGCAAGGCGATTTTTCGTATTTAACGAATATTATTTATTTTAGGCTGTCCAAGGTCAGACCAAACTTAAGTTTATTTTCTTCAGAATATCTTGAAAATAGTCTGAAACGATAAAGAAAATTATCACGAAAAAACAATAGCATGAGGCCAAGTCAAAATTTTGGCTACCTTTTGGTTTTTTCTTCAGAAAATGAGGTTTCAAAAATTAGAATAAAACTACACAGTATAACCATTACTTTGGGCGTCGTTTCCTTACGACGCTATGGATACTCCAGCTAATGAAAATGACTCGTTTTGTCTTCTTAAAAAAGAAGCCATTGTTTATGTCTTATCACTGGCCAAGCATAGCGCTCAAAAGTATTCATAGCGTCGTAAAGGAACGACAACCAAATAATGGGACATCCTAGGGTGTCCGAGGTCGTGCAAATTTTATTGCACCAAAAATCTCAGATTATACATTTTACGTGAAATTTTGCGCTGATGACGAATATGGATTTTTTTTGAAAATTTTGCGATTTTAGCTGGATTCAAATTGGTTGAAATTTAAACCAATTAAAATCAAGGATTTTAGTCCATGTTTAGACTCAGTTTTTATAGTGAATATATGCTTGTTATCAACTTTGGTCTGTTTTTCACCATTGAAAATTGTAAAAACCCAAAAATCCCAAAATTTCGTGGTTTTAAATTTTTTTAAGAAAACGTGAGACCACCGGTCTTAAAATGTGCTAAAAAAGTAGAACAAACAATTTTGCATCGAATTAACGTAATTTGAACTTAAATAAAGTTGACATTAATATCGAAATTTATATTTTTAAACCGCACAATTCAAAATTTTGAAAATATTTTATATGTTTTGCTCTATAGCGCCAGAAGTTCATTAAATTGATCAAAAACTTGATCAAGACAGGGTCCAAATATGTTTCTTTGTATATTTTCGGAATCTGTGTAAAAAATGACGTTAAAAACACTAAACATATCGCATATATTATTAAGTAAAAAAAAAATTTTGATCGATTTCTAAGTTTTTGAAATTTCGAGGTCAAGTTGATGAGTCATCTTGATAAATAACATATACTTATTGATATGTTTTGAACTCCTTGTAAAAACTGCATCGAACCGTTAGTTAAAAATGACAATTTAACTTTTTGAAATTACCAATCAAAATCACCCCTAATGTCAACTTTGATTCCGAAAATTTTTTTCCCAAAAAATTGCCTAGAAAAATCAAAGAGGAATAATCGAGTTTATAGCGCGGTGGCCTAAAGTTTGGGGGCGCTAGAGCCAAAATACCAATGTTATCGTGAATTTGACCACCAGGTGGCCAAAATTTTGGCTTGGCCTAATGAAATTCTTTTTCGTAAGCAATTTCTTTGGCGTTCCTTCTTTTTTCTGAGCGATGCTGAGAGAAAAAATATTAAGGTTGGCCTGACCTCGGATTTTGATTGGTCCAAATTTTAAACGGCTGAAATATTTATTTTTGAATTATATTCCGATGCAGTTTTTAACGGTGAATCGAAAAACATATGTGTAAATAAATGCTTCTATTTATAACACAGTAATAAAACGTTAATGTATTTTTGCCGATAAAGTGGCTATTTATTTCTTGAGATGGTTTGTACAGAACACCAAAAACGAGTGAGTAATAAATCTCCGATAGAGTGAGACTTTAAAATTAAGTCATGGGTGAGTAGCGCGGCCACTAAAAGGCGCGCTTTTTAAACTTTCGGATTAAAGTTTAAGGGATAATCAATACATAATTAAATCAATATTCCATATATTATATATATTAATTGTCATCATGTTATTTGTCATAATTAATTTGTTATCATTTAACTACAAAGAGTTTAAAAAGTTCATAATAAATATTAAATAAAATATATGATTTGTATAACCTTTTACCAACGGAAGTCCATCTCAAAAACGTTTACTATCTCTATAGCGCGTGTTCGAATCCCACTAATGTTGTCTTAGTGATTGTCTTGAGTACGATTATAGGCAAGGGTGCTCGATATTCGGACCGCTAAATTTGATCGGTGTGTAATCACTCAAGCAATCAGTAAGACAATCACTTAGACAACATTAGTGNCTATGTAACACAGGGCGTCCGAGGTCAAAACGGATTTTCTAAGAAATTACCCTCGAAAGTTCAAAAATAAAATATACAAAATTAAGATTTAGTTTTGAGCTCTTTAGCCCAAACTGTACTTTTCCTTAAGGTGTTTTATTTGTTCAAATCGAAGATTGCAAAATTTTGATTTTTTCAATGAACATTATCGGAAAAGGATTCTATTACCGATATTTGAGCTGAAGGTTTTTTTGACGAAATTTATTTTACTCAAAAATTTTTGATTGCGATTTTTCCTTGCCTCGGTCTTACCGCGTGTAAAAGCGGTTTAAAAATATTTTAACAAAAAAGATGCAACCTACTCTTATCGGTATTTCATGATTACAATAATGATCATACAGCGTTAAACTAAGTGCTTTAGTAAGTGCTTTAGCGTAACTTACGAGAGCAAAAAAATTATTAGAGCAAAAAATTCTATTAAAAATTACAGTCTTTTCCAGATTTCCTAAATTCTATGGTTTTAAATTCCAAGTTGTCCAAATATTTATGGTGTCCTAAATTAAATGACTACTCGCAAAATGTGACCGAAGCATTCAAACTGATTATACTGTATATTTATTTTTAAAATCAAGGATTTATACTTTTGTAAATGTTTGTAGAAATAACATTTAGAAACTTAGTGCAAAAAGCACGTCAACTTTCAACCTTATTCATTTTTTGCTTTATAATAAAATAATTTAGTTTTTTGAAAATAGAATAGTTACCACGAGAGAAATGTATTTCAACTTGGAGATATTTTGACATAAACGCAAAAATAGAACAATTGGTAGACTATTTTCCGTCAAAACTATATCGAAATTGTTGAAACTTCGACAGTTATTAGACTTTTGTCAAATAAAAACAAGTTGAAATTTACCGCTTTCTTTCCGGTCATCCTAAAGCTTTGCAAGTTAGTATTCGTAGAAAAAAATCGTGGCAAATTTATCCGTGGAGGATTCGTATTAGATATACTTGTGTATATCCTTTTCCCAACGGAACCCATCTCAAAAAACGTTAACTATCTCTATAGCGCGTGTTCGAATCCCATTAATATTGTCTTAGTGATTGTGTTGAGCATGATTATAGGCAAGGGTCTTGATAATGTGACCTTAAATTTTATCGGTGTGTATCACTCAAGCAATCACTAAGACAATCATTTAGACAACATCAGTGGATTTGAATACGCGCTATAGATATAGTTAACGTTTTTGAGATGGAGTTCCGTTGGGAAAAGGATATGTCTTGTATTTTAACTAATAACAAGCATGTTGAAATTTATATTTCTGTTAACCGAAATTTTTTTCACTATTTAGCAAAAAAAGTATAAATATTATTTCAGTTTATACTAGAGACAGAACTCCTTACAAAGTAAAAGTTTTCCGATATAAAACAATGAAAGTGAGGATGGAGTGAGGCTTTTAGGAAATAAATTCTTGTTAAAAACGGAGGCTAAGAACGTTCAAAACATAGTTTCAAGTAGAATTGTGATCGAACGTTTAAACAAGAATCAAAAGGATTTTGAAATACTGTAATCTTCAAAGTCAATGTAGTTAACGTGATTTATACAAAATATAATGTGGAAACAGGACTTTAACTAAAATAGATTGATTCGTACACATTTGAATGCAAGGCGATTTTTCGTATTTAACGAATATTATTTATTTTTAGGCTGTCCAAGGTCAGACCAAACTTAAGTTTATTTTCTTCAGAATCTTGAAATAGTCTGAAACGATAAAGAAAATTATCACGAAAAAACAATAGCATGAGGCCAAGTCAAAATTTTGGCTACCTTTTGGTTTTTTCTTCAGAAAATGAGGTTTCAAAAATTAGAATAAAACTACACAGTATAACCTTACTTTGGGCGTCGTTTCCTTACGACGCTATGGATACTCCAGCTAATGAAAATGACTCGTTTTGTTCTTCTTAAAAAAGAAGCCATTGTTTATGTCTTATCACTGGCCAAGCATAGCGCCCAAAAGTATTCATAGCGTCGTAAAGGAACGACAACCAAATAATGGGACATCCTAGGGTGTCCGAGGTCGTGCAAATTTATTGCACCAAAAATCTTAGATTATACATTTTACGTGAAATTTTGCGCTGATGACGAATATGGATTTTTTTTTAAAAATTTGTCGATTTTAGCTGGATTCACATTGGTTGAAATTTAAACCAAATAAAACCAAGGATTTTAGTCCATGTGAGACTCAGTTTTTATAGTGAGTTCTAATATGTTAATATGAATATATGCTTGTTATCAACTTTGGTCTGTTTTTCACCATTGATAAATGAAAACCCAAAATACAAAACGGGTAAAAGCAAAACGGGACCACCGGTCTTAAATGCTTAAAAAGGTAGAACAATTTTGCATCGAATTAACGTAATTTGAACTCAAATAAAGTTGACATTAATATCGAAATTTATATTTTTAGACCGCAATTCAAAATTTTGAAAATTTTCATATGTTTTGCTCTATAGCGCCAGAAGTTCATTAACTTGATCAAAAACTTGATCAAACAGGGTCCAAACATGTTTCTTTGTATATTTCGGAATCTCTGTAAAAAATGACGTTAAAAACACTAAAAATATCGCATATATTATTAAGTAAAAAAAATTTTTGATCGATTTCTAAGTTTTTGAAATTTCGAGGTCAAGTTGATGAGTCATCTTGATAAATAACATATACTTATTGATATGTTTTTGAACTCCTTGTAAAAACTGCATCGAACCGTTAGTTAAAAATGACAATTTAACTTTTTTGAAATTTCTACCAATCAAAATCACCCCTAATGTCAACTTTGATTCCGAAAATTTTTTCCCCAAAAAATTGCCTAGAAAAATCAAAGAGGAATAATCGAGTTTATAGCGCGGTGGCCTAAAGTTTGGGGGCGCTAGAGCCAAAATACCAATGTTATCGTGAATTTGACCACCAGGTGGCCAAAATTTTGTCTTGGCCTAATGAAATTCTTTTTCGTTTACGCTTAAGCAATTTCTTTGGCGTTCCTTCTTTTTCTGAGCGATGCTGAGAGAAAAAATATTAAGGTTGGCCTGACCTGGGATTTTGATTGGTCGAAATTTTAAACCAGAAATATTTATTTTTTGAAGGTTGCTCGATAGTCGGACCACTAAATTTGATCGGTGTGTATATCACTCAAGCAATCACTCAGACAATCACTTAGACAACATTAGTGGGATTCGAACTCGCGCTATAGTCTATAGAGATAGTAAACGTTTTTGAGATGGAATTCCGTTGGTAAAAGGATAAGGATTAACCAACAGATCGTGTCTATTTGAAAAATGCGGAATCCGAACATTTGATTGGTTGAATCTGCCCAAATATGACATTTAAAATCGGCCTATTCTGCAATCCCGAGTTTTGATTGGGTGCTAGACTAGCACTGCTAGTATCCCGCGTTTTTTGTATTATTCAAATAGTCATGATCTGTCAACTGAGGGCCCTTAATTCATATCGCATATTCAAGAATATATTAATTGACATAATTATTTTTCCATCTTGCTTCATTTCACGTAAAAATGTATAATTTAAAATTGATCATTTTGAAACTCCGATTTTATGGTTCAAATTTTTGGCATATTTTTAAACAAATTGTTGACACTTTTCCACTGTCTGAATAGTGTGTGCAAAAATTTAGAGATAACATTACGAAAATCATTCACTAAAATAATTTTTGCTGGTCTGACAATTAAACTCGTTGTATTGAAACGGACATTCACAAAACACGACCACATTTAAACATATTGCAAACTTAAATTGCAGGTTTTCTACTTTACAAAGCTAAAAAACCGCAATCACACCACAAATTATTTCACAGCTATTTAAAATCGTAAATAATAAACCACAGCCATCCCCCATTAAAAAAGTATTTTTGGCTTTATCCCAGGTCATAACACGAATTTTTACAGTAGTGTGCATTGTGCCATTAGAACCACGGATTTCATGAATCATAACTCGAATATTATTCAGTGACATCCAGGAAAAACATTGAATAATTAGGGCCGCCCTTCTGATTAATTAATTAAATTAATTAACTAAATAAAGTCGCTCATACATTTCTAATTAACCCTCAAAGTTACAAAACACAGAAATTCTGCAGAGTCAGTTTTGGACATTTTTGTCAAAAAATTAAAAAATCATATTTAATTAAAGAATAATAATATAAACTTTATTATTGTAAAATCACAGACAAAAGGGTTGAAATATTATTAAGATTTCTATATATACAAGATAGATATGTATATCTATAAGACTTCAGTTAGACTTTGCTAGTTTGGTCTGGTACATTATACTATTAAAGTACTACTTATGTACTAGACCAAAGGTACTTGAGAAAATATTCGAAATGGAAATTTGTTAAACCCATTTTTGAGTTGAAAAGAATCGAATAAATATTCAATCGCTTTCAAACTTTTTTTCGGATTTTTTTGATTAAGTATTTTTTAAAAGATGTAGTTAAAAAATAAAGTTTGCTTGAATTTGACCACTAAAACTTCAAAATATCGTAAGCCAACTTTTTCATCAGTGTTTCACTGGCTTTCTTTTGAGCCTACTTTCGAAAAAATCGAAGCACTTTTTTTTTCGGAAATTTTTTGGAAATTGACCAAAAAAATCATATTTCGAGTTTTAGCTGTCAATTGCAAATAAGCTTGTGATCATCTCTTACATATATGTTCTGAGGAGTACTCGATAAAAATTTGAGCCATTTTGCAAATATATCCTCGGAGGAGATAAATTTTGAAGTCTGAAATTGTGAAAAATCGTCGGTTATTTGGCGATCTAGAATTGTTCAGTCACCGGATCAAAATTTGTTTTCAAATTTGTGAAAATTTGAGCTCAATTTGATAAACCGTCTGGGAGGAGATAGATTTTGCAGTTTGGAGAAGGTCATCTTGTTACGATACTGTACCTATTGGTGAAATGGTCAAAAATAATTTGTGTTGCACTTTTTCGCAAGATTAAAGATAGATCTACAAATTAGCATTTTCGGTTTTTCTCATGAGCCCTTAGTTTTCAGTATATTTCACCGAGAAAATGTCAAATCAGAGTCGTATACCCCTTTAAATCTAGCTTAACTCTAACATTCTGTATATAATTTTCAAAAATGTTTTCAGATCGTCATCAAAACCAACAATTTATGGTCCATAAGCATGTCTTCAATAATAGTAAGTAAATTGACGTCGCTACGGATGCTTGAATGAGAAAAACCGTGAGAAAGTATGAGTGACAGACGGAAAAAAAATAAAAGTTTTGAAAAAAATAAATTACGAAATTTTTTGACAGCTAAATAAGATTGATAAGAATTCAATAAAATATTTACAATCTTGTGAGAAAAAAAAATACATTCATAAGCAGTTTAGCGAGAGATTAGTTAAATAATAATAATTAACTTAGGGTTAGCTCTACATAACATTTCCGCAAAAAGTCTCTCAGAAAATTCAGATAACAGTTTTTGACCACAAAATATGCCAAACTTACCAAAAAGCTTTAAAACTGGCAAAGAATGTTGATTTTTTATTTAAAATATAGCCCACAGTTATTTGCTGGATTTTAATAAATAATTCAGTAGCTCTGCACTTTGACTAAGATACGGTCAAGGCTGAAAACGAAACCTTAACTTTGTAACGAAGTTCTTATTAAGTGCCCTGAAGAGATGCGTCAGATTCATCAAAATTTTAAAATTGCACATAAAAACTACAAATACTTAAAATTCTTAGAGTGTGGTCAGTAGGGTGGGCAAGGATTGTCCAAAAAAAATAAATAATCTGAAATTTTAACATAATGTTTGCCACACAGGAAAAAATTATATAAATATTTTTCGATGTTAAACTCCGGGTTTTTGTGACAAAAAACAAACATTTGTAATATTTTAATTTTCGAAATTTTTTTTTTTTTAAAACTTTGCGTTGAACTTTCAATTTTCCGATTCGTGAACACGATTCGTGAAAAACGATTTTGTTCGATAATTTTAAAACTTTATTAGAAAGATTTGAACTACAGAAAATATTCATGCGAAAATTTTGTTTGTTCGACTTAATTTAGGTTCTACGTTTGACTTTAAAAGATCCCAAAAATTCTATATCACAAAAAGTTTTCCATCAATTGAACAAAAGTTAAAAAAACAGCAAATCAGACAAACGCACCAAGGTCCGTAAATTACGGACCGTTAGGTGTCCAGAACAGTATAAAAGACCATTTAAAAGTAAGTTTTTCGAAATTTTGTCTGAAAAACTAAAATTATCCAATTTTTTGCTATAAAGTCAACTTTTGCTATAAAATACTAAATAACGAAAAATACAAAAGCTATTTTTAAATTAAAGAAATGAAAAAATTAGAATATATTTCAAAATTCAATGAGCAATTTAGTTAGTTACGTTTGATTTATGAACCTGAAAAAAACTAGGTCAAAAAATCAAGGAATTTTATAATCTAAGGACTCCGAAAAAGTTGATTATTTGTTAAAATATCCTCACATGATTATTTTTAGAAAATTTAAATGACATTCATAGTCAGAAAAAAACAGATTTTTTAGCGAAATGCGATCCTGGTCTTCAACTCAAATGGTATAATTTTTTAGTGCAAATCAGCTATCAGCAACCACCCTAGAAAACAGTTCAACAAACTAAAGGGCCTATTATGTCATCAAATGTCGATAAGAAGCTGAAATGACATTGTATCTTACGATTATGTTTCGCATGTTGCAGAATCAACATTTTTAATTGAATACTTTAAGTTTAAAAGGAAGTGGTAAAATATTTAGTTAAAACGATGAATATTATTTCCCCAACCGAAGTGCATCTTAAAAATGAGACTAACCTTATAGCGTGTGTTCGAATCCCCCTGATGTTGTCCTAGTTATTGTCTTGGGTATAATAATAGGCAAGGGCGCTTGATATTGGGATCGCTAAAGTTGATCGGTGCGTAATCTATACTACATTCCTGTACAATGCAGTTGGGGTGAACTGGCTTTTAAAAAGGGAGGCCTTTCTTACGTAGGTTATCTGACAAATCAATGACCGCGTCTGATTTTTTCTAGCATTTTGATGAAGTTTAAAAATCATGCCTTTTTGACTCAACCCTTTGAGGTAAAGAGCCTTTTGAAAAGCCAAAAATGGTGTAAAAAATGTTCGCAGACACTTGTCTTCCAAATGCATTATAAAAATCAGTGATTCAGATCAAAAAATATATTTTATTTTTTTGCTAATTGGTTCAAATTTTATAGTGAGTTGATTGAAAGGCCATTTTTTGCCTCAGTTTTACTCCTGAAACTTTTGAAGGAAGAACATGGAGTGTACAGACTAAGGTAGTACTCTACCAGTAAATGCCTCCGATTACCCTAATTTCACACTAATTTTTGAAACGTGAATGAAAAGTGCTATCTGCGAAGGCACACTTTCAAAGGCAAATTTAATGAAATTCTGGCAAAAAGGCCTTCCCAGACTTGTATATTTCATGCTTAAAAACTACAATTGATGAAATCTCACTAAGCATGGAAGGATAGAAAAATATAAAAATATTAAAATTTATTTTTCATTAACATACATCATTTTCTTTATTTTTAGATGTTTTAATGAACTATCTGCTTAGTGACACAGACTCTAATTGCTCCTTTATTTTTATCATATAATTTTACAGAAATAAATTAATGATTGAAAAACTGAAAATTAATTTTTTTTATATGCAATTTTATTATTAAAAAAGTTCAAAAATAAATATTTTTTCCCATCTAAAATTTTTTTCTTTTTTGGACTCACACCAGTCAGCATACCTTTATAGCTTAGTACACTGACTACATTTACCACATATATTTTGATAAATTAGACACGTAGAATTATGCAATAAATTATTATTTATTTTTTTACATAAAACTTTATAAAATAAACCTGCACATTTCTTAGTGTCTATATTCAAATCTAAAAACATAGCTATTTAAGGAACGAGAATTAGGAAGCCTTTGGCTACATATATTTTTCAAGCCTCCTAACTCCCTCTCTCATATTATAATAATAAATACATAAAATATCAGTACAAAATGTTAAAGACTTATTTGCAGGAAAATCAGCATATTTTAAAAATAGGACCAAAATTTCATAATTATTACACAAAAATTTGGTTGGTTTGCTTCCTGCATTTTTTATCTTTCCAAGCATAACTGCTATTTTGCACTTTAAAATAACACAAATTGAATGATGAATTATTAAATGCACAACAGTTTCCTAAAAACTCTTATAATAAATATTTTTTTTTGCTACATAAAAATTATTGAAAAAATTAAAAACTTAGGAAACTATTATTATCAATTTAATTCGTTCAAAACAACTATAAAAATATTTTGTTTTGTGTTCAATTTTATTTAGAAAGTTCTAATATTTATTTTGCTTATTTGTATACTTAAATTTTTTTTGACTTATACAGTAATTGGTCAGAATACAGTGATTTAAATAGGTGAAACTAAAAACTACCAAATTCAGTCAAGTTTAATTTGGCAAATCCTCAAATTAGTTCTTTGTTAACTGGACTCTCTTCAATTCAGAATTATGGCCATGCCTTGCATTTTTTGGAAACAAAGCCTTGAGATGGCAGGATGGTTCTGGTGGCGAAAAATCAACCAACAAACGACTATTATCTACCGGGATCAACTGACTGCCTGACAGGACGAGGTGCCTTGGGATGCTAATATAGCCAATGGAACTAGCTAAAACAAGATTTTGCCTTCCATTTGCTTTTTTAATATTATGTTCCACTGCACCGCTTCTGTATGACAAATATTGTTACTTAAAGACATATTGAATAAATGCGTATAAAAAAAAAAAAAATTTGAACTCGAAAATGGAATAAAAAGTTGAAATAAGCCAGTTTTTAAGAAAGTCTTTTGAGTCTATTTTGCAAATATAATTACATTTTAGAAAGTTCTGGGGCGAAAATATTTTTTTGTAAGTAAAATTTCAAAAAATCTTATTTCGATATTGGTATGGAATAAATGATATGACCATATTCACCTTAATATATACCTTAGTATATAATATATAGTAATAATCATCGAATAAATTAATGAAATCGAGAAAAATTCACTTTTTCGCTTGAAGCTCAAGGCTTAGGGACGCTAAGGAGGCCTAAATTGTTTCAAAAGAGAAGTAAGGTTTTTTTCTGAACCGCGACTTCAAATAATTTATCAACAATTTTAAATCAAATACAGCATGACTTATAATTAAAACGAGTATTTAAAGGAATTTTAAATTTATTGGTTCATTTTTATTGGACACGTATTATATAAAGTATGACAATTTTTCTGGAAAGAATGATAATGCTAAATATTTTGGTAAAATATTATTTGAAATCATATTATTTAAAATCAAGTTCAAACATAACACGACGAAAATGTCATATCATATCTTAAAATCAAATAAAGAGGATTTTCGCAACGATTTATTTCATCGGTCGACGAAAGGGTTTTTTATTGGCTCGAAAAATGATGAAATTATATACATATATACATATTGTGCTCATATAAATACTTGTGAAATATATAAAAAAGATGTGAAAAACTTTGTTAAGGAAAACAAGCAAACTTTCACAAACCCTGAAAAAGCCAGACTATCTTTTTTCAAAGATAGATTCAAAATAATTGGAGCATGATTTAAAAGCGATGATGAATCATCATTGATGATGAATCATCATTGATGATCCTTAAAAAACAGAAGCCTACCTCATAAGAACAAAAAACAAAAATAAATGATCAATTTGATCATAAACTGTTTCAGTTATTTGGAGCTTATTGGACCTTAACACAAATTTTAATGCTCAATTTGAAACTGACAATTAAAACATAAAATGTCTCAGTAGAAAAAGGGGAATTTTAACTCACAAATTGTTATTTTCAAGACACCGAATAAATCTTTGTTGTTCAAGAATGAAAGGGCGTTCCGGTTGACGTGGTTGTCTGTTCGCGCCTGGTCCAAGTAGCTTTAAAAACCAGGTTAATGCTTGCGTGTGGAGGAGTAGGTGGCCACGTCGTGTGAACATTTTTGTCACCTTCTTGGTGGTCTGACGGGTATATTTTCTGATAAGGTGTCGTGTGTTGATGTGGACGGTTTATATCCGAGACAAAATCGCGTGAAACTACCCAACTTTTGATGTGTGTGGTGTGTGTGTGTGGTGGCGAGGCGGAGCTCTTGCCTTTTTTATAGTTTATGGGGATCATAGTGGGTGGTGTGTTGACTAAAATTCTTGTTTTGCGTGATGTGTGTGTGTGTGTCTTCTGTCAATTTGTCGTGGGGAAGCTCAAGCTTGTGTGGTGTGGCCCTGTGTGGGTGAACACCTTTCGAGGTGTTAGCTCGCTCCCGTGTGCCCCTGTGAGAAAAGCGTATATGCCGTGTATGGTAGTGGAAGTTTAATATTTTTGAAAATTTACAAGAACTCCGAAATTGTTTTGTGATCAGAAAAAGTTAACAAAAAATGTGTTTCACACATTGCTCAGATAATCAGAGGATGAATGAGATTTTTTGTCTTCTTTAAAAATCCAAATTAACTTCAATTAAAATAAATCCAAATAAAACCTTACTTTCAATGGCAAAAAATTACCAGGGAATGAGAAAATATTAAATCTGGGCTATATTTGTTGGGCCTTTATACCGACCCCGTTACGAATATTAAACACATAGAGCAAATCTTTCAACAAGAGGATGCTTACAAAGAACTTTAATTTTTTACACTAGATCAGATTAGATTTAGATCTCCGGTTACTGAATGTACCGGTTTTGAACCTACTAGTCCCGTGATGAATAAGACAATTTTCTCCAGTTGAGCTTTTTTGTGGGCAGTGAGTGCGAAAAAACGAGATTTTTTCCATTGTTAAATGGTTGAAAATGAATAAATGAAACTTAACCATGTAATCAGAATTTTTTTTTTTTTCAAACTGAAATTCACCGCTTATTAGAACGCCAGAATTTAATCTGTCGGAGTTTTTTTTTTAATTTTTGTTCAATTCAGAGATTCTTTTTTTCTTCAAAAAGTATAATTCAATTTCCAACATATTTATACACATCTATTCTGATTTTATTATAATTATTTTGTTACCAAGCCACTTGTCCGTTTTTTTGAAAAAAAAATTTTTAATTGCCGTTTTGATTTTGTTCTCACGAATTTTCGATTTTTGAGCAATCTGTGACATCATGTGTGTTATACAGGGGTAAGGCGTAAGTTAGAAGTTTTGAGCGCCAAAACCCCTAAATAACGCTTTATACTATACGCAGTACTTTCTAAACTATAGCGACTTTTTGGAAATGTGCTCTGAGTCAATTTGGACAATTATCTTAGAGTTAAAAGTTCGCCGTTAAATAGGTCAGAGTAAGATTTTTTGGTGATTTTACAGTTCTAATTTTTCGTTACAACTTCTGGATGTGAAATTGAATATTTTATTGAAAAATGAAATAAAGCTAATTTTAATTATAAACATGATATCGACAAATTTATCCGATCGTTAAATGTCAAGAAAACAATACAAATTATGAAACAATTGCTCACAGTAAATCCTCTCAGATACCATTAAAACTAATATTTTATCTGAATATCACTATTGGCCCCATTTTCAAGGCTAGCCGACATTGTCTGACGATGACTTGAACATGTTTTTAACTCCTGAGAATACCGACAACATTCTATTGGTCAATCTAACATGTTTTTAAAAAAGTGTATTTTCCATTGTCGCGCCGACCGCGACAATCTTGTCTGAAATCGTTGGTTAAAACGCTATCTTTCCTTAGGAACTTAGAAAAACAACCGTATTTCTTGCTATAACTATAGCCACACGCCCAGGAAGAATAATTTTTGTTACATGCAATCTAGTTTTTGCGGAGGCTTACGTAGTTTTGTATGGATCTAACTAACCGTAAACTTATACGCCGCCCCCCGTGATCAAATTTACAAAATTTAATATATATTTTAGAATTGCAAATAAATTTTATACTTAACCCGTTGTGTGATGCACAGAGATAAAAAGTTCCCAAGGCACGTCCCTTTCATTAGGTGATGTTCTCAACGCCATACTGAAGCCCAAGTTAGTTAGAGATTTTATTTTTTGCTGAGTCAACGATATATTTTGTGGCATTCGAGCATTTGTTCTGAATTTGATGATTTTTAGTTCTAGAAAATTTCTGATCATAGAGCAAGTACGCAGATCAGGTGATACAGCTCACAGTGGTGTTTCACAAAATTTTTGGTATTGGACATTGATGCACAAGGATCGCCTATTGTCACGTTGTTATCTGATTTGATTTATATATAATCAATAAAATATATTTTTTTACATAGGTTTAAATTTATGAAAATCACGATTTTCATACAAAATGTTAATTTTCCCATATTTAAAGAGCGCATTAGTACACTTCTAGATATTCATTTCTGGCGTCATTACTAATCAAGTGCTCTGTGGACATATTTAATTGCTCGAATATTCTTTATAATAATTAAAATATTTCGTGATAGATACTTAAATGAGAATTTTGAATATCACTTTGACTATATAGAACATATCTTTCGATCGTATACATTAATCTTTGTTGGAGTGTCACCATGGACAAACTTTCTAACATGGTCTATTTTTTAAATTTTTTAACGCATAACAGGTCGATTTAATTTTTTTGAGGTAAAAAGTTGAGAAATCTCAAAAATTCACTATCCGTAAATCTTGGAACAAATGTCAAAAAAAATAGTCACTTTTTTTGAATCCTTCAACAATTCCTTTATGCTAGTTCGAGGAGACAATTTCTACGATGGTTTTTTGCTATTTTGATGCTTTTATATGCAGTCACCTATATATAGTGTTGTCCTCACACGGTTAGCCATATTACGTTTTGTTAAAGATTTTTTATTATTTCACATTTTTTTTTAATTAATTCGAAACTTAAATCATAATAAACCTTAAAAATTGTCTTCACAATTCACAGTTTTACAAACGGAAGTTTAGTGCGATTATTAGATTTTTCATAAAGAAATCTAACTTTTCTAGCAGTGACAAGTTGTCTTATGACCACGAAAAGATGTTCGGTCATATAAAATAATTTTCTATGATGAAGTGTTGTGAACATTATCTTATTGAGCTTCTTCGAAAAACTTTTTTTTAAAGGGTTTGATAAAACGTTTTTGAGTATTTTGTCGGGTAATTTTTAGATGGCAAAATTTCCAAGCTAGCAAAAATTGCTTTAGTTTGTCGAAGTGATGCACTTTCACTGTTTAAAGAGCGTTTCTGCTTTCTGCGCCAATGAACGCAAAGGTGAAAAAACGCTAAAAGCGGATCTCGCCTTAGAAAAGAGGGCGCGGATATAATTTGTCACCTCTTGTGCCCGACTTATCCTCATCTGATAAGCGGCGTTTGATTGACACGTTTATTCATAGACAAAATCGGCGTTGACAGCCTACGCACTTTTGATGTGTAGTATGTAATATTATAATTACTCATATTTAGCAACTTGTTTCGAGATATTTATGTTTTATTCTTTCAAGCTGTTTAAAATTCAAGTTCAAATAGATAGTCGTCGAGAAAGTCGTGTAGAATATTTAAAAACAGAAATTGATTCTTTCATACTTTTTTATGCATTTTATTCTTCATCGATCATTCATCTATGTGATCAAGGACATCATCCGTGGTTAGTAATTTAAACAGTTGTCTACTTTTGGCTGATTCTTAATAGTGAGATCGTTATCGTGAGCTCCATAAATATGATGCGCCAATATCACTAGCAAAACAGTGTGAGTCCACAATCACATTTGAATTTTCAGACTTTATTGCTGGTTACTTTTGCTATCTAATTATCGTGCTCATCACTATTTTATGGTATCACCGAATAACTGGCACTTGCGTCAACTTTATTAAATTCACCCAAAAGTAGCCAACTGTTTCACTAAGTACTCAATTGTTCCCTATTCATTAGATATATGATCGCGAGACAGTAATATGCATAAAAATGCTATTAAGATCAATTTTTTTTTATAATATAGACCTTTCTCTGAATACTTATATTTGAACTTGATTTAAAGCTTGAAACTGATAAACAAAAAAGGACTATAGAATATGCATTACTGTGATAAAATATTAAATACTACATTCATCAAAAGTTGGGTAGTTTGTACGCGATTTTGCTTAGGTTATACGTTATAACACGGTGCTTTATCAGAAAATATAGGTCCGACACACTGCAGATGGTGACAAAATGTTCTTGGTGGCCTCTCTTTTTTCGTTCGAGCTATAGATCTGTTTTTACATGCTACGTTTGACTCGACCTGAGGCAAAAAACGCTCAGTCTACATGTGAGCCTTTCACTTCTTGACCACAGATTTGTTCCTGGGTCTTGAAATCTAATTATTCTTCAGATTGACAGATAATATTGCCTACACTTTTTTTGCATACAATCTTTCAAGATTAGTGAATTTCTTTTTTTTTCTGATCTGGAGATCAGTTCGAACTTAGGCTTGTATCGTGGACTTATTTCGCCACCTTGAGATTCTTAATACGAACCGATTATAAGGTCAATTTACGGGTGCGTGAGAATTTTGTTTCATCTAGTCAAATTCCACAGTCCAATATTTTTTGATCGAAATGCCATTTTAATTTAAATTTTGATCCGCCCACGGAATTCGGAAACTGAGAAATTATGAAAAAACTTTTCGGCAATGTTCTACCTCATACATATTTTTTCCTTGATCTCTGTTCCGTGTTACATACATATGATCGAAAACCTGAAAAAATTTGTTGGCAAAATAAAATTTTCAGATGTTAAATATGCGCTGAGCCATTCTGTGATTGTTGATATACGCTTCGTTGATGAGCGCGTTTTGCGCGATGAAACCAAGCGCCTACATTTCCAATAAAATAATTTAAGGGGGTAACCACGGGGCTGTATCTCGGACTCATAAGTATAGGAGCTAATTTAGTTGCATTGTCATTTTCGTGTGGCTGGTTTGCTTCCCAAAATATAAAAAAATAAGTTCGATGTCACAAAATTTTCTTATTTCAAATTTTATTTTCCTTAACGCACTGTATCTTTTGGAAGTATAATTATTTTGCCTTCTATTTTGCTGCATTGCGCATCCACTGTGAATTATGTCTTGAACATGCATATAAAAATTTTTAATTTCGAAAATAAAAAACATCCTAATATTTTCTTAGGACTCCAGAATTTGGGAACGGGAGGGCTGTTTCTCCGACTCAGAAGTGCATAAAAAGCGATTTTGCTGCATTCTTATTTGATGTTAACGTTGTTTATAACCTAAAAAGATGAATTCGTAAAAAATTTTCCGAATTTGCCTATAATGATATTTTTTTAAGTACTTTTTTCAGTGTATAGTAACTTTTTGCTCTGCATCTAGACATTGGATCTGACTATTACAACTATTTTTATTGTGAACTTACTGCACAAAATGTATCATCAATCTGATTTTACTCAAATAAAAGTTTTGCAAAGTACCACGATTAAAAAAAATGGGATTTTTACTATTTGTATGAGCCATATCTATTATTCATATAATTTCTATTTATTTTTGCGTGATATGGCGTCTCTACAAAAGCTACTCATAGGAGTAGAATCTTCGCCACATTTTTAGATATTTTCCGACGAATACGTGGTTTTTTGTAAACTGAATTTTTGCTTTTGTATTGACCCTCCTCTATTTTCTGCCACAATTTTTTTAATTTTTTGTCCTGGCGAAGTTGGCGTTCTGAGAAAGGCTAAGTTATGGTCAATAATTTAAGCACTGCCGAAATACAATAGTTTCAACAATTTTGCCAAATTATGGTGATTGATCAAATAAATCGACGTTTTGTCTTCTTGCAGTGGGTCATATCCTAATACTGACACGAATTTTTATTGTCTTTTCTTTTGTTGAAAATCCACACTTTTAAAAACCTTTTTAGCCCTAGTTTTTTTATAAGGAAAGTCGATTGTGACAATCAAAAACCTGCAATTTTTCGAAATTTCAAAATTGTTAACCGATGTAAAATTTTTTTCTTTTTTAAATTCTTACAACATGTACTTTTCCGATTTTTCATAACTTCATAGGTGTAAAATGAACGAACCATTAACAGCTAAGTGAAACTCCTTAAAACTTATTATCTGGAACGCTTATTTTTCAGAACTAGCTCTCATAAATCTTACTAAATTGAATGCATAAAGAAGGAAATTTCAAACTCCGAAGAGGTCGTTATACATTTTGACCATCTTTCCAGAAATAAACACAATTAATGGAAATTTCTGATTTCAGGGTTTGAAAAACCTTTATATCACAAAATTACTTAAATGTATTTACTCTGGAACCACACAAGTCACATTCTTGAAATAACGTGAATTGCGTCGGAAGTATTTTAGCAAAAACCTTTCAAGAAATGTAGATTTGGAATTTAATATTATCCGAAAATGTAATTTGGGAGAATGAAAATTTTAATTTGTTTAAGGAGTACTTGGTCGCATTTAGGCCAAAACAGGTTTTCAGCGTCGCCTCAATGAAGTACTAGAAACAGCACGAACAATGTATTCAGTAGGAAATTGACATTAATCTTGCTTTCACAAAACCAATCAGGAACGACCTTTCAAAAGTGGCACTATTTCACTTCAAAGCCTACTCCTCCTGAGTTTTGAATAGAGAATATTTTTTAGAGCTTTATGACCAAGAGAACGTGGGCAGAACCCCAGTTCAGTTTACTCAAAAAAATTTCTCGGCGCTTAAATGAGCAAAAAACTGTTTTTAGCTATTTGAGTGCCGGAAAATACTACTCCTCCTGGTTTGCCGGGCAGAACCTAAAACTGGTATGTATACGATCTTGAGGATACGCCAAAGCTCTAGTTCGACAATTTGCATTTTGTATCTTCTCTTTTGGAGAACCGCGATTCAAAATCTCAGAAAATTTCCAAAATTTGAAAAAAATCACACTGAATATGTTCAAATCGCGATGAAAATACTTTTTTTATGACAAATGAAAATAAAAGACATCTGACAACTATTTTTGTTCCATTTCGAAAAAAACATTTTAAACTTATCTGGAAATTTCATGTCCGAGTCTTTAAATGCGACCAGTACTCGCTTAACAAAGTAAATTTTATTCAAAATATTTGATTTAATTTGAAAATGTACAATTAATTGAAATTAGAAATTTCGCTAGAAAATTGAAAAGTGGATGACATACTGTAAAGTAAACGACATTTTTGAAGCTTTATTGAGATCAGGGTCGCAGATTTTGAAATCGTTTGCTCTGCTCTGCTCTAGCACCATTTTTTTCGGTTCGCTCTGCTCTGCTCTGCACCATTTTTTTCGGTCGCCTGCTCTCTTAGGCATATTTTGAATGGTTGCTCTGCTCTAAACCGAAAATAAATTTGACTGCTCTGCTCTGCTCTAAAGCCAAAAAAATCTGTTTGCTCTGCTCTAAAATAATTTTTTCTTTATGCTCTGGTCTGCTCGAATTTTTAGGTTTAGGATGTGGGGGACGATAATTGAGATTTCTCAGAAAACTTTTTGATTGCCCATTTTGTAGAAATTTTCCACTGAGTTTTTAAAGCCTAGTTTTTCTGAATTTGATTTTTTTCAAAAAAAAAATAAGTTTGAGATTTTTGAAGATTTTGAGAGAATTTGAAGTGAAGTACCAATTCGATCTAGAATTATTTGTCACCTTTCAAATTGCGAATGTAGACACTTAACTCGAATACTGCCAAAAAACGTTAACTTTCAATTTTTATTTTTTTTAATTTCAAAAAAGTCAGATTTCAACAAAAACTAGAAATTCACAAGTCGTCCTGAGACTTTGGAAAAAATTGAAAAAAGGCTACCGTTCAGACCTTATTCAGCCTTTGCGGTGAATTGAAGCATAAATTAAAAAAATCTACATATTTTCAGGAGGAGTAGCTTTTGCGTGAGGCTCCCAATACGCTGTTTTGACCATAGGGGCAAAAATTTTGAAATTTTCTACCACTCGGAATGGCATTCATAATTTGGAAGTCAAATCGCAAATAACAAGAAAAAGTGATTAGGACTGAATGAATAGTGGCTTTTAGTGCTTTTAGGACGCCTACTAAAACCCATTTATGAGCGTAGGTTGAGGTATCAGATGCTCTAGATAGTATACTGGCACCTTCCTTAAGAGTTGTTGTACGTATTTGAAAAAAATTAATTATTTCTTGAAGTCAGGTTTCTCAGAAACTTCACTTGAAAATGTGTAAAAAAGAGCCCAATATCGTGCCCCACATCCTTAAAGCACAAATAATGAGGGGAGGGGGGGTTTCGGTACAAATTGAGGGTTATGAGGGGTAAAAATATTATAGGTTTGGGATCGAACCACCAGGGCAAGGGAGATAATATCAAGAAGGGTTTGCCGTGCAATTAATTAAGAGGGTATTACTATACCGTATGAGGTATAAAGGGCTTAAGGGGTATGCGACTCTGATTAAATAAAGGCCTAGAGGCATTAAACATGCTTGAATTGATACGAGGTGATATTAGTGTACTAAGAACCCAATCATCAAAAAAAATTTCGAAATTTTCGCATTTTTTTCGATTTTTTCTAAGTATTTTTAAAAGATGAAGTTAAAAATAACGTTTGCTCAAATTTGACCACTACACTTCAAATATCGACTGACGTAAGCAACTTTCTCATCAGTGTTTCACGGCTTTCTTGAGCCTACTTTCGAAAAAGAAGCACTTTTTTTTCGGAAATTTTTTGGAATGAACAAAAAATCATATTTCGAGTTCTAGCTCGAAATTGCAAAAAAGCGCTCGAGAGACTCTCTTACATATTCTAAGGAATACTTGATAAAATTGAGCCATTTTGCAAATATATCTCGGAGGAGATAGATTTTGAAGTCTGAAATTGCGAAAATCGTCGGTTATTTGGCGTTCTAGATTTGTTCAGTCGCCGGATCAAAAAAAGCCTCGAGAAAGATTGGCATACTCCCGTTACGTGATCTGTGAAATTTGAGCTCAATTTTAATACCGTCTGGGGGAGATAGATTTTCCATTTTGAAAGTGTCACCTTGTTACGATACTGTACCTATTGGTGTAATGGTCAAAATAATTTGTGATTACTTTTTCGCAAGATTAAGGTAGATCTACTAATTAGCATTTTCGGTTTTTCTCATGAACTGTTAGTTTTCAGTATATTTCACCGAGAAAATGTCAAATCAGAGTCGCATACCCCTTAAGGGATCTTATTAATTACAAGGTTTAGGTATTGAGGGTTTAACTAATTAGGGGTATTAGTAGGAATAATTCTGTAGCCCATTTTGAGAGATTTTGCCTAAAAATAATCCTGCGATCGAGCCTCGATTTTCAGCTCTACTAAAAACATCTTTTTTGTGAAAAATAAGCCCTAATCGGCGAAGGCCGATAAAGGGAGATATTATATTTGAAATTTAATTTTATTGAAAATGAGCCCAAATCGGCGAAGGCCAATAAAAGGGACAAATATTTTAATTAATTTTGTTGAAATGAGCCCCAATCGGCCGAAATCCTTAAAGAAAATTAGCTTGCGTTCGTTTTTCAAGTATTCAAAACTCTCAAATAGTAACCGAGTAATTTGAAAACAATTTTTACATTTTTACCTTCTGCCATGTTTGTTTCACATACCCCAAAAGGTGCTAACTTTTTTGCGCCAGCATCGATGTCTTGTCTCTCGGACACCAAAATTTGATGAAGCCAAAACAATTTTGAGAAAAAGAAGAATTTAGATCAGAAATTAATTCAACTATTGATATAAACTATAAGAAAGACGAGGCTACGCCTCGCCTTTTTTATATTATTATATCATAAACATATATCATGATGATTGTAGCCATTCTGTACCCTTATAATGCAAATACAGAATAATAATAATTAATGAATATATCGATAAAGATCTTTACAAATCCGTTTTCTGGTTATCAACCTCATGTCGCATTTTGGGTAAGAAACCGTACGTTTTTTGCTAATTTGGACTCTTCAAGGGAGTACTGGTCGCATTTTAAGGCAAAAAATAGGGTTTTCAGGGACGATTTGATGACGTTTAAATAAAATAAAAACTGGATCGTATCGTATCTTGCGGGGGTAAAATAAAATTGATGGATCGTATCGTATCGCAAAAAACGATATGATACGATTTGATCTAAAATTACGAGACGATACGATCCAATTATGCCAATCCCTGCTTGATCAGATCAAGTTGATCTACAATTGTACTCAACAATTTTAATTGTACATGTTGACTACTAATTTCTAGGGGTTTTTCTTTTTTAATTCGATTTTATTCAGAAGTCTCAATTGAAAATAAGTTAGTTTCGACTATTTTCTTACCTGTGTCAAGAAAAAAAGATCAAAATTAGTTGAGATCGATTTGTCAGTATCTTATCCATTTGAAGATAGAGTTTTCAACCGAAGTTATTTTGTCATCACATAAAATCTATGTTGAAATTCTCGGGCGAAGATATTTTTTCAAGATATGCTGGTCGCAATTTGACCTGGTTTAGTCATAATGCATTCACTACAAATTTTATAAATTTATTCGATAAGAAACTTTCGAGATATAAACTATCTGGTTCGCCGCAACCATCCCTATACGTAAATCTTCGGAGTTAGAAACAGAAATCTTTTCCGCAGAACTATTTAAGTTATTTCAAACAACGTCAACGGCTTTTTTCACGATCTCAAATTATTTTACTTGAATTCTTCCCAAAAATATCTCTTGATTTGGTTGCTTATGCAACTGGCAAATTTTATATTCATACAGCAAGATCACTTGACCTTTATCATATTTTATGAGTTGGCAACACATACTTTTCTTGGTAAATATCAGTTGAAAATTGTTCTCAAAGTACATTCTTGACAAAATATTTTGCTTGATAAACATAAAAAGTTGAGTTATAGCGATTTGAGATTTAAAAAAATTATTAAATATATAAGCTCAAAAATATAAGCTCAAAAAGTTTTGCCTTCAATTACCTAAATTTATATCGACATGTTGCGACATTTAAAGTGTACTTTTAATACCAGGATCGTATGCTGACGAATAAAACAATTTGCTATTTTCAGCGGTACAAAATTTATTTTTGAAAATCTTGTTTTTATCAGAACTAAACAAATAAGAAAAAAATATTTTTAAACCTTGATTGTTATGGGATCGGTCTCCGATCATCGGAGGCACCGAGGATTGATTTGCTTAATTTAGATTAAAAAAAAAATATGTTCCTCAAAAACTTTTTTCATAAATTAAATTTCCATATCCAAATTTATTTATTGTTATTTTTTTATAGAACACCATTTTTGTGAAATTCATAATGAATTATTCATTTCATAAATTGATATTGCACTTGTATTGCTGATTTTCGCCTACGCACTTTTTATAGCATAAATAAGCATTCGAGCAAAAACTCGACCAAAAATAAACTTCCACAATATCGATATCGATATGGCCATGAGAAAGTAGAAGTCTCCCCCTTAACTCTAGTAAGGCGAAAGTCGAAAATCGACCAGTCATTATGTATTTTTTTATTGATAAACTCCCCAAACTAATCTCAGATGTACAATTCAGACAGTTATCTAGTTTATCGACTACTTCGTGAAAAAACTGGTTAATAGTTTCTGAGAGTTACTGAAAAAGTCACAGCTTCAGAGTGTTTGTAAATTTACAAAAATTACATTAGGTTTATTTCAAATTGAAAAAATCGTTCATGTATTACGGAAAACAGCCACATTACTTGATCTTTTTATATTACTAATTTTATTTTTTGGTTACGAAATGCTTGAAAATTTGTACGATTTTTCATAACGAAATATTAATTTGAACATGCATGTTGCGGTCTCTTCGCTACATCTATAATATTCGCCTATCTTTCTTAGTTCAACTTATTTAACACAAGATTAAAAAAAACTTATTTCTTTAAAATGAACGTAGTTTAGAGTACTTACTCAATGGGAAAAAAATCATTAGGAAATTAATTAATCTATAATATGACAGGTAAACATCCTTGCAAGACATGAACTGGCCTTGTTTTTGATGAACAAATTGTTCGGAACAATAAAAAAAATTTTCGATCTCCTGTAACATTATGTACTTCTGATCCGGTTTTGATTTTGGTTTTCCGATGAACATCTTTCACAGATTTAAACTTCAAAATAATGCAAGAAATGATCCGACATACATGTAGGAATTTAATGTTCCCTAAAAAAGCACCTTGCGGAAAAAATGATTAATATTTTGTCATAAATATGTCCTCCCTTGATTTGAAAGTTAAACATTCGAAACCTACATTAATGTGTAGCTGAAAAGTCCGTTCAGATCAGTAAGGAGAGTTATGACATAACTGTTATGTCCAAATTTCTTACTTGTTTTTCCATAAATCGTGTTTTAAATTTCCAAAATTAAGAAATTTCAACTTATTTCATACGAAATATTTTTAAAGCTATCAAAAAGTCCTTCCTGAGCATGTAGAAAAATATAACGAGTACCAAAATGCTTGTAATTGTCCATATTTTCATCAAAAAGTTTTTTCATGGGCTCATTTAGCGACTTTTCGAAAGTTTGAATTTTTCTTGAACTGCTGATTTCCGCTTATTTTTTAAGCAAGAAATTCAAATTAAAAAAAAGGGTCAAAAAATTTCTTGACAAAAAATGAATAAAAACTCCTTGATTCCAGATCTACACAACAGAATTAAATGTTTTATTACAGCGTGAGTCTTTTCGGATTTCTCCTTTTTACCCAGGCGGACGATAGCCAAAAATTGCCGTATACTTGGCTTAAGATTTTGGCGTCTAGCCGCACTGGCCGTCAAAACGGAAAAAATCAAGGACTCACGCTGTAGTTTCTTGAAATTAATTTTATAAAATAATACGTAATTTACTTTTTTTCAATTGATCATAATTGGATAATTAATTAATAAACTATTTATTAACACTATATTGAATTGGAATTACAGAACATATACTCCCGTAGTGCATGGACCACGTCGGCTCGAAGCCTAATCGCAATTAGGACCCTATACATTTATAAATGCAAATGTACAAAGAATCGAATCGACTGATTGATAATCTACGTTTTGTCTGTTTCCGAAAATTTTACTTATTACATACTTATTTTGCAAAAAAAAAAAAAATCATTCAAAAAAAAGCGTGAGCCGAATCAAAAAAAAATTCTAAGACTTTGTCCCATTACACAATAGCCTCAAAATGATCACTGACCGTATATTAAGAATAAAGTTTCGTAAATGAGTACTGTTTTTTTCAAAATGCTTAATCAATTTTTGAAAAAAAGTGAATGTGTCTTTAAAGTTTTAAGACTTTTTCCATTAATCAAGTTCCAAAAACATCACGTGACCTTCAAATTAGAAATAATTTTGGTCAGATAACAAATAGTGACAAATTACGCCAAAAAAAATTTGGCCAATTAACACCAATTAAAGAGTTTGAACACAATATATTTTCCAAAAACGTCACGTGATCTATTTTCAGAAAAAGGATTAATATGAATCTCCAAACCTTATTTTGATTATTTCGTCACGTGATTTTATTCGGACTTGGTGTAATGTGAAAAAAGTCTTAAAACGCTGAAGTGACCTGGAATTTTTATGATTAATTTGATTACTTTTCAAATTTACTGTACTATGTTTTTTTTTCAAAGTACTCATCAACGGAAGACCCTTAAAAGAATCGTAACCGAATTCTAACTTTTATTTGCATTACAGTATGGCCTCCGGTTTAAATAGAGCATTTCTAGAAGGCAAAAATTCCGAAATACTGATTACAGAAGAATGCGTAGGCGAAATAAAAAAGAGAAGGAATCACGAGAAACAATTATTCCAAAAAAATTCAAGACTCATTTTACATGAGAATGATGATAAAAACATAGAATTTTTTTTGCATATGCAATACCCAAATTGGCGACGGTTTAATATTTTTAATTTGAAAATATCAAATTGACTCTAAATTCGTGTTTTTTATGCACTTGTTTGTGAGAATCGGCGAAAATGAGAGAATTTTCAATTTTCTTCTTCACATTTGATAACTTTTTATAAACTTTTTTAACAAATTGTTTTTATAGAACTGTTGAGAATTTTTTAAAAAATATGATTATTATTGAAAAATATATGTTGATAATGAATCTTCGTTTATATGCTTGATTTAAAACGCAAAGCCACGGATGGCTCGAAAACACTACGGGTCCAGAGATTGTCGGCCACTACGGGAGTTAATCATTTATTCGTTTTTCAATAATGATTATTTTTGAATTATAATTTAACTCCCAGAAAGTCCAAAAATAAAAATGTTCTAGACTTTAAGTTAAATAATACAGAAAAAATGGAAAACGGGCACGCGTGACCATGAAGTTACTCTGGGAGTTAAATTTCATCAATAACTTTCTATCAACTTTTATTTATATTCTATTTATAGTCTTTTGATCTGACAAAATAAAATTATTTGAAGCTTAGGGTTTTTACATCTCAATTTAGGTCAAATAAGACTTACATTATTTGGTGGTTTTTAATAATTTTTTTATAAATTATGTCAAACTGGTTAGAACTATTGTTATTCCCGAGCCTCTAAATTAAACCACATCAAAAAAAGAATCAAACCCAACCTCCCCAAAAAGCCTCCTAATCGTTCCTATTTGAAAACATTCTATTATTTATAGATTACCGCCAACTGTGAAAAAACCTGATATATGTTACACCGCAAATTGAGTGTTAATTTCGAGAAAATGTTCAAGAAAATTTTTCCTTATTTTGACCTGTTAAGATTAAGTTAACCCATAAATGGTGTTGGGAATCGGTTTCCCAAGATGCATAATCAGCCAAGTGTTGAATATTTTTACTGAGATGACGACACTAAGAAACACAGATGCACCATTAATCAGTGCTCAATGTTGTCATAATAAATACGTTGCTTCAAGACAAGCTAGGCATGAGATAAGCCGAGGTTTTCCATTTTTTGGGGTTAAATTAAAGCCGAAAATTATATTTTTGGTGAATTTCACACTAGTTTTTAAAATAGCTATTTCTTGGAAATAACGTAAAATTATTTTTCAGAATTTTCTAGATATTAGTAACAAATAATAGTCTGTAAAATGTTCGAACGTCACCTTCAAATGATCTAATGAAATAACATAAATACAGCAGGGTCCGGCGATAGAAATCCGCAAAATGAAGGTTGACGGGGACAAAACTCCCCACGCCGCGGAAGGATAAAGGGCAAAAGATAGTTTCAAAATCCTCAGCAAAAAAAGGCTTCCAAAGCCAAAATAAGGCATATAGAAATTATAAATGAAAAACTACCATAATTCGTTTAGCGTTGATCATTAATCTATAAGTATTGTTCAAAAATCGCACCCAATTTAAATAATTCCCCGAATAAATCGGCGCTATACCTTTCCCAATACGTGGAAGCGAATGAAAAATCGCAAATATTTCCCGACACTGTGACTAGGCTTAAAAAGAGCGCCTACAAACCCAGACGAAAATTAAAAAAAAGATTTAAGAGGTTGCGGACGGGTCTACCATTTGAATCAAATTTGAGACCTGAAAATCATTTCGCAGCGTCCTACACGGAAAATTTTTTTTATGCTTATTCCTGAATCTCCTTGACAGGTGCTACGGGAGAAACTATGACACAAATCGGTCGGATAAGGGTTCACGTCTACAAGTCGTAAAGGCTTTTAAGCGTTTTCAACTCGACCATAAAACGGGCAGATAGGCACATCGACGGGAAGGCGTATACGGAAAGTGTACACCCATGTACAAATAAAACACTGTCCTACCCCGAAAATACTATTCACTGTTTTTAAATTTGTTATCTGATCAGAGGGTCGGCATAACTTTGAAAAACCTGATCGACTGAACTGACGTATCGATCAACAAAAAACCTGATCGGATCGAACTTGACGGATCGACAATTTAAAAACCTGATCGATCGAACTTGATCGGATCGACAATTCAAAAAACCCACGGATCGATTCTAAAAATGACAAACCCAAAATACTTTTTTTCGTAAATAAAGCGTCGCGTGACTCCCTTAACCGCCACCGCCACGAGCGTTTCCCACACATAGTCGCAGAAAATTTGGGAAGTGCATTGGCCCGCGAATATCGAACAGACCCCGGATAGTCCCCTAATTTCTTAATTTAAGAATTTGGTGAGTCAGAGGAATTCTCATCAAAGACGGAAATGCACTATTTGATGCAAGTTTTGTTAAATGCAGTAAAACAGTAACGAACAGCATAAGATCAAAAGTAGAATTATAGTGACAGACGCCTTACTGAAAAACGAAAGATTTGTAGCCAAAACGACAGATTAGCCAAACCTTGAAAACAGCTGACCACTAATAGCAAAAACTTTCTTGTGCCCATGGTTTTTCTGGAGTCAAACCCGTGAGCAAAAATGATCAACACTGAGGCCTCAAGTTTACGTGCGCCCCCAACTATCTAAGTCCGAAACACCTCGGCATCGGTTTGGGTGCGAGGAACTATGGATTCTTCAAAAACCAAAAAAAAAATGAAATATCTGGGTTGTTTCCAAAATGAATTCAATGCCAAAAAACACACCCGCACGCAAATTCAATTTTTCTCTAAATTAAACCACCTTTTTGTGCGCTAAGAGAAATAGGCCACGAACACAAACTTTCTGTCTGAAGACAGTTTCAAAATTTTGAAGTCAATTTGACCTATAAGTACCTTTCAAAAAAAAATTTCATATTTTTTTCGGAAAACTCGCATGTTACTGGCTATATTGTAGGCAAAAAACAATTTGGGACGATCGAAAATCGCATTTCCAACCCTACCTAGATGCTTATTATATTTGTTTCGTTTTTATGATTCTTCTTAGAGTCGAGTCTGTGATACTTAGCTCAGTTTCTTCATAAAATAATTTTCAAATACGGCCAAGAGCATGGCATTCCTGGCGTATTCAGCATTTCAATTTCTCAGGCTGTATAAGTGATAGTTTTTTTGAGTGGTAATTATTTTTTCTTAGACTTCATTTTTAATAGAAATTTTATTTAATATATTTGGCCGAATAAAATCAAATAAATTAGTAGTTTGTTAAATTAAAAAGTAGTTTCTAAGGTTTTCAAAACCGTCACTTTTGCATTTGTGATGGAGCAAAAAATCAGCCTTAATTCTCACTCTGACACCCTTTAACTAAATTATAAATTCTAGACCTTGTTTTTATTGACCAATCAGAGCGTATCTTCCCAGCCGTCCGGCGGATAGGTGAAATCCGGCTAATAGGTGAAAGTTTTGAGCAACAAAACTTTCACCTATCCGCCGGACCCTGCTGTATAGGCCGTTCATTTTTAATTTTTGGATGAAACCTAAAGTATTCGTCAAAAATGATTTGCTTTCCGACAGAAACCCTAGCTATAAGTTATTTCATTTGACATCAACTTTCTGAAATTTTGAAAATATTCCTCGTAGCAGGATTGTAAAAGGGATAGGGATGGATGAGATAGGTATGGAAACTGAGGGGATGGCTATCCCCAATCTATCATTTTTTATCCCCATTCCATCCCCTCCCAATTTTCAACCGATTTAATTTCAATTTTTAATTGTTTTATTCAAAAAGACTAGTACAAATAAATATTTAATCATTTATGTATGAAGAAAAAATTGTGATTTAACAATGTTCTAGAAATTTGGACAAAAAGTTCAGACTATCATTTTCCCATTAAAATTGATGAACTAGGCTTGGTCCTCCCTTGAAAATAAAGAATATAGGACCACCCCCCCCCTAAAAAAAATAACCCAGGGCCGACTACCCCCTGAAAATACTGACTTAGAACCGACCCCCACTTTTAAAAATCATTACTGACTTTTGAAATTGTATATTGGGGATAGAATGGGGATGGGATGGGATAGGGATGGAAAATTGAGTTTGGGATGGGGACAGAAAATTGGGTTGGGGTCATCACTTTTACAACCCTGCCTCGTAGTCGATTGTCAAATAAAAATATTATAAACTGTGAGTCAATTATGACCACCAGTTGCGCTAAACGATATACTCGTGTTTGCTCTCTAGCGCTTTGTAAATATCATTGACCTATTGCGAGGCCATTATTTGTCGTGACAAAAATAGTATGCAAAATAACATCGATGTTAAAATTCAGGCAATTATCTAGTAAGTCGATTAAAAAATGACGATTTGGTATAAATAATTTTTGACCTAATAATTAAGTTGTTATAAAAAAAATCTGAAAAGAAAATGAAATTTTGTTTTTAAAGGACCAGAAAAATTCGGTGCAAGATGAGCCAATAAAATCAAGACCAATTGTTGATTTTCGAAATTCCTTATTTCAAATCGTCCGATAAATTTTCACGCCATAACGAGTTTGTGCAGTGTTTGCGGCCTTACCCAAGTTAAATAACAAATCCCAGATAATGAGGGATTAATACGATTAGCCAATCGGACCTCTGGGTAAGTTTTGACTGCGCCAAGTTTGACTACGCCAACTGCTCATATAACTGACTAGAATATGTTGATTATGACACGAAACCTTTTGCCCCAACACGGTCTTTTCCAAGTTAAATTCTGAAAATGATACACGTTTAATAATTGTGTTCATCATCTACAATTTCGGTCCAAAATTTACTAAATTTGTTTATAAACGCAGGAAATTGTGCGGAAATTATGCAGAAATTATTTCAGGACGGTAATGTTATCATGACGATTTTAGCTCGCAATAATTTACATTTGAATTGAATTGACCATGAAATTGACCATGAATTTTAAGCGAATTTATTTCTGTTTCCGGCCAACAATTGAGTTTTTTTAGATATTTATTCCATAAATCTTACAGAAATATTTTTGGAAATTCATAAAACTTTATCAGCAAGCTGTTCAACAGTCATTGGTGTAAGATTTTTAGTCAACCAAGATCATACAGATACCAAAAACAATCTTCTAAGTTTTTTGCTATAATCTGATTGAACACCTTTAGTTGGGCTATAATCTTTCAAATTTGTTAAACACCTACGTCTCTTCAAATTCAAACGTTTTAATTCGCGCAAGTCAGTCTCAGCAAAAACTCCGGAACAAAAATGTGACATGCTGTAAGTTATATATGGTATAATCTATATCGTATAACACAAATGAGGGTGACCTAAAAAAAGATAACGCTTAACTGTTCACTATATACCGTATGTGACATACGGTATGTTCAACAAGATTTTAGGTTTCAAGTAGACCAATGGAAAAATATACCACTAGATCAACTTCATATTTGAAGGTATTTGATAGATATCAAGGCATGATTTACGGAAAGAAATTTCCAAGCATAAACTGTAGTCATCAGATACATCTAATTTTTTGCGTATAATAAATGAGTCAAATAGTTTGTCACAGGAAAAACAGGCCACTTCAATTATCTACAGAGTTCAATCTGATAAGTATAATTTGATTTTCTCGACGCAATTTTTCATATTCACGTTTATAAGTGGAAATGTCACGTTTTCACTGCAAATTTCATTTCCTGGGTAACAATTAATCGCGAGCGCTAATTGAGCAATTCAGTGTCGGATAAATGTATGCTCAATCAGCTCGCTCGTGTTTTTGTTACATCAGAAAGGAAATTTTAAGGAAAAACGTGTCATCCTGTATACTTTTGAACATTTTAGAAAATAAATTTTCACAAAGAGAAAATGGTCAATAGGTGAAGGATGTTACTCAAACACTGCACGTAAAAGCAGTCATATTTTTAAGAAAAAATAATTAAAAAAAAACACTTAATGTTTGAGCTTTGATAAGCAACCAACACCCCCTTAATTCCATTTTATATCCCTTCTTAAATTTGGTTTCATTACGTGATACGCCCTTCTAATTTTGCAATGATTTTAATCTTCTGTAACTCTGGCTTAATATTGCCTAAGTTGGTTGGCTCATGCACAGCGTGAGTTTTCAGGAATTTTATCATCCTCTGGAATTGCCTCATTCCTCACCAAAATATTTTTGAAATCATCAAAACGACCAAAAAAACTACATTCTATTTACCAGGGAAGAATTTGTAAGATCCTGAAAGAAAAAAATGGTTGAAAAATATTTGTTGAGGAAAATTATTAGCAAACCTCAAATTGAGGTCCTCAATAGTATTGAGTCAATACATCATGTAAGAGAGATTATGCTGAAGATTTATAAACAGGTTTAAATATGTTCATAAACATTCAATGAAAAATATCTGAAAGATTTATTTTAATTGATTAATCAAGATTTTAAAGTTGTGGTTGGATTCCTGGTTGAATATTCCAAGAGGTATTTTTGCGGAAATTGTGGTTGTGGCTTAATAAAAACTGGGAATTTCAGGTTCTTTCAGAAAGTTTATTTTTGATTTCATATAATAAGATTTGGTTCAAAACTATACTTTATGAAGACCCATTTTTAATCTTTAAAAGAGGGTTTCTTGAAAAATTCTTCAATTTTCTGTACTTTGATACATTATCTTGCTTTCTTCATTTTGGACATTAGTTTTAATTTTTATGTTTTCGTAGATGCTATGATAGCATTATCTCTACGAATACAGGAAATTACAACTTACTCATTTTGTGGTTCAACTTAAAATCGAACTAGAGCTTCTAATTTAGAAGACTTTGTAATGCCGTAATTTTTATATCGTCGAAAACAAAATATATCCCTTTATTGCCCTCTCCGACAGGATATGGTCCCTCAAAAACACGGGGGGGGGGTGAGAAAACGACGCTTCATTTCAAAAACAAGTCATCCGATTTAGTTCTTAGATAGCTCAAACTGAGCACAATTATCTAATTAATATAAAAATTCAAAATTGTTATTAATAGACCAAGATTTTTTTTTAAGATTACTGAAATTGTTTAATTATAATTTTTTGTTAAAAAATAGAAACAAAGGTCTGAGAACAAAATAGAAACAATGGGCTGATACGGACCAAGTTTTATTTTGTATTATTTACAAGATATTTGTGGCACAATTTTGGTGCACAGTTTTGAGCTATCTAAGAACCTTAATCGGATGACTCGTTTTCAAATGAACGCGTGGTTTTCTCACCCCCCGTGTTTTGAGGACACAATCTTTTGTCGGAGAGGGCCAATATAGGGATATTTGACCAATTTGAACGCAAAAGTAAGGAAAAATTGAAATTCATAAGTCTGTTAAAATTTTTATCTTTTCAATAAAATAAATTTTAATACAATTGCGAAATAAATGAAACAAATCAAATAGCGCGAGTTTTCCCGCAATTCCTCGCAAAACCTTCATCCAATTTATTTGCATTTAGAAGCACGTGATTTATGAGGGAGAGAAATCATTTTTACGCTCGATCTTGAAAGTATGAAGTTGATTGTATTATTGATCATAATAATTTTCAAATCACGGCTTTTTGCAAGTAAAAAAGTCGTTTTTTNAGGCCTCAAAATTGGTAATTAATAACTAGCATCTCAAAGCACCTTGTCTTGTCAATTTATTGGTACAGACGGATTATTTCCAAATTTAAATGAAAACGACGCAAAAAGTTGCATATTTATTGATACAAATCGAATATATTTGCAAAATTACGGAAAATTGTTCAAAATCAACAAACAGCACCTGCTAATTCAATCAAGTTTTGATTTTTTACTTTCGTTTAACTTCCACGTCAATTTATGTCGGTGAGGATATATAGAAGTTTTTTAATTATGTATATTATCCATTGTTATCGACAATTAGTTTTTGCGACGTTCTGGCTATTCCACAAGTAAGTATGTAGTAAGTATTTACATCATAAAAGCTATTTATATATAAAATAATGTGAATGTATAGCTATTTATCCACCATTTTGTACGTTTTCCTATAAAATAAATTGGTTTGATATTTATATCTGATGGCGAGATAATTCTGGTATTTGCGTCAACAAATAATTTCCAATTGGTGAAAACTATACAGGGGGGGAGCCAATATCGCCGAATGTGGTAATATCGCCGAAAATGCCAAATATCGCCGAATTTTTTTGAGATTTTTATCACAAATTACTTTGTGGGCGTCACGAATGACGTAATTTTCAAGATTGAATTTCCCCAATTAACTCTTTTTTAGCTTTATTCGATTGCGTTTCGCGGAGTTATTAATTCTACGCATTTTGGTGATTCAGTTCATTAGAACCTATTGTAAAACACCTTGTAAAATCAAAAACAAATTTATAGAAAGTGACCAATGAAATCACTTGATTCACGAGAAGTGACCAATGAAATTACTGGATTTCTCTATTTGTGACGTAGTGATAAATTTTTACGACTAGGCAGGATTTTCGATATGGATTAAAAACCTTAGCGGACAGATCTGGCCGATTTGAAATATAAAAACGGCCGACATAGTTGCATTCATTTAACAACTTGAATTTCAGAAGAAGCAAATGAAATCGTATTGAATTTCGGCGGCCAGCCAACCATTTTATCGACTTTTGCATGTGTCAAGTCGGCAGAATCTGTCCGGCGAAGGCGTTCAATTACTATATGAGTCAATTGATGAGGTATTATTGACTGGGTGTCTATGCATTTTGATCGTATAATTTCGTTTGGTTCGATTTTTAATAAGAAGCCGTATCTTTATTCTATAGAAGAAATGTTAGGCGGAAATAGGTTTATTTATTTCCAATGCAAATTTCTATAAATATTATAATATATTTATACTATTTCTAACTGTTTTGAAATATTTGTATTTCGCATTGACTACAATGTAGAATTTATGAAGAGTGTTTTTTCTGGACAGAAGTTGGTGATATCAAAAACACCTCACCTTTCAACTGTATTACATTTTTATTCGTTTTATAAGAGCAGTAGTTTAAAACGCCTCGCAGATTTTTATGAGCAAAAGATTAGGGGAATAAAAAATCGTACCAAGAAAATTATCGATTGAGATAGAATGGGTGTATACCTCATTATGACGCATTCATATATTTCCAAGCAAAACCCCCAAGAATGAAAATTTTTTCATCAGTAGTAGAATAGGTGGGAAGCCGAATTCGATTTTATTTAGTTTCTTCCAACTAGGCTTAAAAAGATGCGCATTAAATTTTAAAACACGAAAACAAAAACAATTTGAAAAAAAAAGTAGCGACAGGTGTCAAAATTGACTTTGAAATTTTTTTTTATAAAGATTTCAAAGTCAATTTAGGCACTGAACCTAATTTTTTATCATAAATTTTATTTTTAATTTCTTCGTTTTTTCATACCGCAGTCTTTTGAGTGTACTTTGAGGAAATTTGAGAAAAAAAAATTTTCAATTTTTTCTCGATTTTTTCATTTATCATTTTTTTCAAAACACTTGTAAAAGACGAAAAAACCGAGAATGTAAGTTGTTCACCCCTATGCCCCTTGTTTTTAACTATCGTGCAGATGGGGATTGAAATTGCTGCTAAAGGGGAATTTTATCATCCGGCTGCTTTTTGAAAACAGCCCTATCTGCAATCAAGGATTCTCCCCTTGTTTTCCCGGCCGAGCGATTCATTCTTAAATTTTTTTTTGAATCTCCCGAAGAAAAAATGCCGAGAAAAAAGAATGCCGAAAAGGAAGAGATCAAAGGGATATAACCAGTTAAAAACCAGACTAAATAACGACAAACGGTTTTTTGCATCTGAATCCTAACCAATTCATTTCGAACGATAAAAATTCCCTTTTTTATTCCGGTGATTACCAGTTCACCGGTTATTCGCAAAAAAAACTTTTTTTTTGTCATTTTGAGCAATTTCTATGACCCATTACTGCTCACGTGATCAACCTAAGGAGCCAAAAAATATTCTACTGCATATTTTTTTTTCAGGGGTTCACATGCAGAAAACCATTTGTCGCTTTCTTGTCTAATTCTCCCAGTCAAACTCATAAGTATCTATTTTTTCGGACAAAGCGTTGTGGTAGGGCAAACCTGTGAATAATTATTTATATTTATAACTTTAAAGGGGGTGGTGTGAGTAATTTTTGACATTTTGGAGGCTTAGTACGGCTAAACTGATGACGGTAGAACATTTCTCATTGATACATATGAAAGATCTATCCTTGATCT
>SCLH01002251.1:84539-112532 GCA_004367855.1 Oikopleura vanhoeffeni | reverse complement strand
AATAGCTTAAGTTTCACTCCTAAATTTGTAACTTATATGTCATTGTAAAAAATGTATGGTTTTTCAAGAAATACAAGGTGAGTGAACCTCTCTTTTCTCTCGCAGTTATCTAGTTTACAAACTTCGAAATTTATAAATGTTACGTGTTGTTCACTTAATTTTATCCTTGATCTCAATCAGTGACAAATAAGTAAATTGATATCTTTCCCAGTTTGCCCGTGATAAGCGCTCAAAGTATTGTCTTTAGATAGGCTTTTGGGTGTGAGGAGGTTAAATGTAAAAGTTGGAATTTTTCTTCATCACATAAAAATTTCATAAACTACGTCTTTAACTCGTACCTGTACAAAATTTGCTACTCCCTGACCTGTACAAGTGTGCAATTTCACCCATTTAACGGAGAATCATTAATCATTGATGTACATAAATCATGAAAATAATATTATATCGATTACGCGTGCTCCTGGAACATATTAGCTAGTTTCTTAGCCAAAATTTCTATATAATTCCGCTTTTGAAAACAACGCATCCGATTTAATTCTTAGATAGGTGAAACTGAGCAAATATTTAGTGAATAATAAAATAAAATAAATTGGTCCGAATCGGACAATTTTTTTTTCTGAGGTTACTGAAATTGTGTAATTATCAGTTTTTGTTAAAAAAAATTGAAAACAATTGTTGTTTAATTTTTGAAAATTGTGCTCAGAATTATATAAAAAATGTTGGCTAAAAAACTAGCTAATATGTTCCAGGAGCACCCGTAATCGATATGATATAATATGATGGGTATCAATTATGGGTGTTAAATTCTTTGAGATGCTAATTTCGTGCAACCACCAACTAAGAAAATTATGAAAATTTATTAACCCTTGCTGTTATTTTTGACAAAAATGTTCAAATTTTTTTTCTGTGACCAAAAATTTAAGCATAAGAATAATTCCTCGATTTAATGCGTTATAGAAGTTCTATATTATATACATTTAATTATTAATTAAAAAAGTTTTGGCACATTTTGCACGCAAGCTAAAGGCTAGTTCTACAAACTGGATAATTTCAATAATATCCTCGAAGTCCTATATGGTTAAGTTTTATCGAGAAAATTCAATTCCAGCGACCAGTACCCTCGTAAGGGAAAGTATAGGCAATTTCAGTATGCGTGGGCGGCACGTTCGGCGGCTTGTTGCCGATCCTGTTCCTCACAGAGTCCTACACAATGTTTGCTGGTTTTTTTACTGGGTTGTTCATTCTTCTAGGGATATGCTTTTCTATCTTTACTCCATGTATATAAGTTAAAAAATAGTAATTTTAAAAACATTCACTCAGTCATTTTTCGAAAAAAATTTTTACTGTGATTTCTTAATTTAATATGATTTTTTAAATTCTTGAAAAAAAATGTCCGAAACAACTCCGCGGAAGTTTCTTGTTTTGTAACTCCAATGGTCAAAGCGAAAAGTTAAAACCGTAAAAGTATTTTATTTATTTGCTTCTGCTGTAAATAGGATTCAATTTTAAATTCAACTTCGATTAGTGTATACATGTGAATTAATATGAAAAATACAAAGTTCAATTTATTAACAAACTTACTAAACAGTTTGTTCTCTATACAAAATTCCTGCACACAAGCCCCACCCTGAGCAAAATAACTTGAAATACATTTTCAAGAAAAAAATAATCGAATACTTATGTCGCCGTTTTAACTCTCGAAGGAAAAACAAAACTTGAAGCAACAATTTAGCACCAAAAATGTCACCACGAATAATATAACGAGACTTTAATGATACTTTATCGTTACCTACTTAACGCGGTGTAAAAAGGCGAAAAATAACTGGTTCAAATATAATTTTAAAATGATTATCGATGATTAAACCCTACGTGCATTTGTCAAAAGACAATAATTTATGACGAAGTAGAAAAATTGGGTTTTAATAATATTTAATAAATTAATTAGGTTTAGGTAATTAAGTGGATTTTTGGGAATCAAATTAATTTCGAAAATAATGTCGAACTTTGACAATTTTGAAAAATTTAAATCTTAGATTGGTCAATCTTGAACGCGATAATGTTTAAACGCGATAATGTTATTTATGATACAATACAAATACATGTAGGAAATAGGTTGCATTAAGCGACTTTCTTGTTTGTACAGCAAGTAACGTTTTGCATTTCTTTTTTTCCATATTTGCATAATGGGCTATCCGCCAATGAAACGATCAATTTTGGTCGTTAGGGAGGTAACAGTCGCATTTTAAGCGCCAAAAAACAGGGTTTTCAGCGTCCACCTCAATGAAGTTACTAAAAACAGCACGAACATATTATTGCGCGCAATCAAAAACGCGTGCTAATCAGAGTTTATGCAAATTGGAAAAAAGAAAGCAGGAACAACGTTACATGCTGTCAATTTTTTTTTCTTTAAATGAAAACTCATTTATGTCAATTTCACAGTAAAATAAATTGCACAATGGATTTTGATAGTGAAAGAATTAGGGAATTATAACCGGCCAATGAGTGACGCGCATTGTAAACACGCAACTCCGCCAACCGCTGATTCGTATTGCATATATCAAAGAAAAATAAATATCTACAGTAGCGAGTTCTAGAAAAAAAGAAGAAAATATTTCCTGAAGCCAGAACAGAAAAATGCATTTTAAACGATTTAGTTAAAAAATAATATTTAAGATACTACTACTTTAGCATTCAGTGGGTTTTTTCACCATTCCTGAACAATTTGTTAAAATTATTTAAAATTGCAAAAGTTGTTAGGCTATTGTCAAGGAAAAACATGCTTAAATTAAAAATTTAATTTCTACGATTTTAGCCTTAGAAATTCAGATATCTGACCTGTACCTTATATATTGTATACGTTATAGTATAACGGTTATTTGTTTGCAAAACTTATGAGTGAACAACTATAACCTTCTGATAAGGACCTTATCACCTCAGAAACCCTACAAAATATTTTACTCGAAAATAATTCGAGCATCATTTCAAGCGTAAGTGGTCAGTAACCACTGAGCGCCCGGAAATTAAGAGCGTACTTCCTAACTCACTTTTCTTTTGTATTGAAATGAACTGAAAATATTGGCAACATGCTATCTATGGTCTGAAACCATCAAAATTTTATCAATGTTTTGCGCGGTCAGTTCTGCTCCTAAATTATCTTTTGGCTTGTTTTGGACATTTTTCTTGGTTCACGCATGTTCTGAATTTATTTTCAAGCGCCTTATGAGAGTGTTAGGAGTGATTTTTGTTATCAATTTAAGCCATAGAATAGATTAAAAATACATATTATGTACTTTAGTAGGTATTTTTTATCATAAGTGAGAATATTTGACGGATTGAGTCAAAAATGGATTTTCGCGCATTTCGGTGTGGAAGATGTACTGTAGCAGGGCCTGATGGTCACAACTAGGAAGCCGTGAAGAAATGTATCGAATCGAGACTCTCGATAGTAAAATGTATAAAACGTGAAGTGTATAAATGCCATATTTTCAAGTTACAACAACCTGAACGAAAAGTTCTAGAATTCAAAATTTGACAAACTTCTCGCTTAATGGTTAAAAATTACACCACCTGTCTGGTAATTTATATTTTGATTGGCCCATGCAAATAAATCATTTTTTTAAATTTTACAGAATTCAATCTTAATCATCTGATTGTAATTTTATGCTATAAAACTATTGTTATGGCCGGTTTAGGTTCAAAATCTGAACTTTATACATTTTCCTATCGACCCAAAAAAATGAGTATAATTTTTAAGTATTTTGACTTCAGGTATTTTTTTCAATAAATAGGATGTCCCATTTTTTGGGCGTCGTTCCCTTACGACTCTATGGATACTCCAGCCAATGAACCTGCTTTGTTTTGAACGATGTTTTCGTTTTTTAAAACAAGCCATTGTTTGTGCCTAATAACAGCGCTCGCTTCGTGAAAGTATATGAAAAATTAGAATATAATTTTTTTGGAATTCGGAATAAATAAATGTTTCATAATATGAAAGTTGAGGCAAAGTTCGGGAATTTAGCAGCTGTTTAGCAAATAATATGAAAATTCCCCGTCCTACAAATTCATGAAAACAATTTTGCGCTGTGTTTAACAAAATCAAGCTGGTATTATGATTAAACATCGGAGGAATACGTACTTTTATATTTATATATGCCGGAAATTGTATTCGATTGAAATGTCACTGAAAATAGACCTAAATTTCTAATTGTAGTCAATTATACACGATGATTATTGCCTCAGGAATAACTTATTTATAACATATTTTTCTGTAGTCTCTGAAAATAAGTATTAATTATGGCAATACTAAGTAAGCCAGTAAAAGTAGCCAGTTTATAATAATTTGCAATTTGCTCGAACAGTGGCATGAGGGCGAGAAGTTTTTTCTCGCTTTAATTAACGAGTTTGGTGTTTTATCAAACATACGTAAAAATACTATTATTGGTAACTATTTGGCATGCGCGTCAGCGGGAACTGAATAAATTACAATGTATGAATTTGAAAACTCAAAGTATGGAGTAGCACCACCCCCAACAAAAAAACTACCGTACATAATGTCATACTTTTGCTTGCGATCTTATCTCTTTGCTTTAGCTCACCTCCACCAATCAAAACCTTTGAATTTACAAACATGTAGGGGTTTAAAAATTTTCAATTCTCCTTGAACAATAAACGGTGTCAATCAGTTTCGAGCAAAAAACTAAGATCGCAAGCAAAAATGTGACATGCTGTACACTCAACATTATGATATCAAATACGCAATTGTAAAGCCATTCTGGAAGCGGCTTGAATTGATATTATCTATTTCAAATGCAATTTCAAATTGTAATTCCAAATTTTATCTATTTTTAAAATCTATTTCGAAGTGAAACTTCAAATTGTATAATAATTTTATATACTGCAATATAAAATTCAAAGGTGGCTAGACTAAAGTAGGAACGGCAAAATGTTATTTTGGTAAACATTTTTAGTTATGTTTAAATTGTAGCCCTTGAAAAAATATTACGTTCGGTACAAAAAAATTTCGAAAAAAGGTGTCAGCTGATGCTTAAGGGGGTACTCAACGGTTTTTGAGATTTTAGATCAGGGCTCAGAAGGAAATGAAACAAGTTATCGAAATTCTGAAAACCCTAAAATAAAGATCTATCCTTTTGCTCCCGACCAAAAGTAGAAAATTTTTTCGAGCATCACAGCACCAAGTGGGAGTAGAGTTCTAGAACACTGATTTTGACTTCAATGTCTTTTATCTCGGAAACGGCTCAATGGAAATTGATGAAAGTTTGTAAGAAAAACGGTTTCTACTACGTCGACAGTTATCGAAAATANCATCTGAAAGCACAAGACTTGTTTGACAATCCACTAGATATATTTTTTTGATTCGGCGTCTCTTAGGGGCCATGTCAACTTTTCATTTTGAGCCTAAATTTTTGACAAAATTAAGAAACCAGAAAAAATGTTTCAAAATAATTTTTTCCGTTAATAAAAACACTTTTAAGGACTTTTAAAACCGAAATTTTAGCACATCGAAAAAAATATTTTTTTCATGAGTTTAATGTATTAAATTTTACACGGTGGATGGGTCGGCTTACCAATTTGGCAAGTTTGAGTGTGAAATTTTTTTTTTAATTCTCAATAAAAGATGGCTTTGATGGATTTCTGCCAAACCGTAGTTTCGTTCCAAAAAGTATGATTTAGAGTATAAACAAGAGCGAAGAAACAAAACGAGGACATATTTGAATATAAAGTTTAATCCTTTCACACATAAAACGCCATTCGGGGACGCTACCGTAGCGCTAATTACGGGAAAAGTAAAAGTGCTTGCAACTTTACTGTTCTTTAGTCCTTGAGATTAAGGATAGCCCTAACTTTTAATACTCTTTAATTTACATTTTGACTTTATTAACCCCGTAAAATAGTGACATTTACAAAGTGACCTTTTACCTACGCAATTAATTTCTGAGAAAATGAGAGACGTCAGAACAAAAATTAATAACGGAGGAGATCCAGAATTAAATTTTCTAAAGTGTGACTTTCACAGAAATAATCTGCAATTTTCGGTCTTCCATCTACAGCTGGTTTCCAAAAATTGAAAATGGAGCAGATTCAAAAAAAAAATTTCTAAAAAGTGATTTACTCAGAAGGTAACCTGCGATTCTGGTCTATTAAGTACAGGTGTTTTTCGAAATGGCTCCGTGTGCGAAGGCGTAATTTCGACTCAAAATTTCAAAAAGCAATAACTCGAACATTCTGAGTTCAAAAGTGCCTGAGTATGAAACATTACTTGGTGGTATATTGAGAGATATATAAACCCTGTAAAGAGTTTTCATCAGAGCCATATCCGTATCTGTCAAAATGCACCGACCCTTAAGTTTTTTATTATATTAAAGTGTTTTAAAAAATTTAATTTGTGCTACCAAATCGTGAAAATAGAAATTGGCCTTAAATAAAAAGATCGAGTATAGGTGCAATATTATAATTAGAATAAAGTCAGTTTTGTTTTTGAGAAAATAATGGCTGTTAGACACGAGAGTGATTTTCTCAAAGGCTTAAATCTAGAGATGGCGCTAGCACGAAAACCACTCTATGAAAAGTCCGAAACCATCACAATCGATTTTTTTCGTCGACAAGTATAGAACTCTGACTTCCAGAAACTTTTCACAGACACTTACCCCTTAAGCCAATTTGGTTTTATGTGGAAATAAGCTAGAATTTGAGCATAACTTGCAAAAGTGGTAGGCCAAACTTTATCTCAGGCAGTTTTCCAATTTCGCTATCTCTTAGAATTTAGCTAGAATTTTTAAGAAGGACCTTTGGCTTAAGCCAATTTGGCAAAACTATCTCCTCCCAGGTTTTATGTGGAAATCAGCTGAAATTTTGCCATAACTTGCAAAAGTGGCAGGCCAAACTTTATCTCAGGCAGTTTTCCTATTTTGCCATTTTTTACCTAGAATATTTAAAAAACCACCGTTTTTTGGCAATTATTTTTTGTCCGGAAAAATCCTAAAAAATAAAAAAAAAAAAATTTTTCCCCATAAAATTCCGGTTAAAATTTTAAGCTGTTACAACAAAAACAAATTTATGTTCGGCACATGAGAAAAATTTCGACAAAAAAGTGCTTCGATTTGTTCATAAGTAAGGCTTACTTAGTAAGCTTAAAAGAAAGCCACAAAAACACTGAGTAGAAAATTGGCTTACGTCTAGGTGATATGTTGAAGTTTTAGTGGTTAAATTAAAGCAAACGTTATTTTTGAACTTCTGTTTAAAAAAATACTTAAAAAAAAATCGAAAAAACGAGAACATTTCAAATTTTTTTTGATAATTTGGTCGGTAGTACATTTTGTAATAACCCCAAATCAATTTGAAGCAATTTCAATGCCCCAAAGGCCTCATAAAACCAGTGACCAGTACCCCGTAAACATATGCAATTTTCAAAACGGCTTTGCATTTTTAAGCAGCTGACAACTTTTTAAAAACATTTTGGTACTGATCCTAATATTTTGTCAAGGACTACAATTTACACATAATTAAAAAATGTTTAGCATTTTTTTTGCCATTTCTCTCTTAGGCTAGACATTAAACAGGATTTTTGAAGGTGAATACTTGTAAAGTTGAAAATCACCCGGTCAATTGTTTTTTGGAATAATTGAAAGAAAAATATCGAAATTCAAAGATTTATTAATTTTTGTCGAAATAAATCTGATGAAAATGTATAGTTTGTATCACGTCAGAGTAACTCTGACAGAGTTTGTTGTAGGCTTCGATAATTTAGCACCGCATTTTTCTAAAATCACACCAGAAAACCATTTATTGATGATAATTTTAAGACTGATGAGAAAGTTGTGAATCGTCATTTAATTTTTCAATGTAATATAGATAGCCTCCTGAAACTTAAAACCAACCGGCAAAAGGTGACGAAATAAAAATATTTATGCGTTGAAAGATTACGCTTTATTCGTTGAAACTGAATTAAACCTTTGATTACCCTCTTAATAAGTTATATTTATTACGGTACTTGCTGGGTGTTTTATGCGATTTTTCAGATTAAGGTAATTGGCGTTGTTTTTTGTTGCATAAAACAAACATGAAATTAGACCAACTACTTGTCGGGTACTACCCGAATCTTAAGGGGGTAGCGGTCGCAAAATGGTACTTTTGTACTCCACTTTACCAGAATACTAAACTGCTTCGAAACTTCTGAGAATAGACATTTGGTAGATCTATCCTTAATCTAAAAAAAAAAATAATCAGAATAATTTTTGGCTGACTCTGGTAACCACCATGCAGCGAGTTCTAGAACAACTTAATCAAATTTCAAATCCCTACTTCTTTTAGAGCTCGAGTACCATTCTACTTGAACTTCGCATGAACCATAGAAACAATAATGTTCGTTATTTGGCGGGAACACATTTTTGAGTTTCGGACTAGTATTTTCTAAAACTGCCAAAAACCGCCTAATTTCAAGGTTTTTGCTCTTCAAAACCCTAAAGATCCGAGGTTAAATTTCAGAATGCAGTATAAATTTCATAAAAGACGGAGAAATATGTTTCGGGTTTTTTGGCGGAAACAGAATTTGTAATTTTTTTGTTCTATTCTAGAAAATTGCAGTTTAGTAAACCGGAAGTGAAAACTCGAAAATAAAAGTCGTCGGATTTAGTCGAAAATACTATCAAATTGAAGCTTGGGTGATGCCGAGAAAAAAATCTGCTTACAGCTTTTTCATATTTGAGTTTTTCTGGTCGAGAATTGGGTTTCAATGTTTTCCAAAAAAAAAATTACACAGATAAATTCTCAAAAAATGAAAATTTCGAACTTTTTTCTGGATTTTTGTTTTTTTCAATTAGTTTTCTGAGTGTTCCCTAGCAATGTCGTGCTATTTTTACACCCCAAAGTACCCTTAAAAGTGTAAGACCTCCTAATAGTGGCAAATACCTCACTATACATTATGTATATCGATCATGATGCCCGAGTAAAATAAATCTCTTATTTCCTATTCTTTTTAAAGGCAAATGACAGATTTAAGTTACTCGGGCATCATGATGGATATATTACTGTAAGGACTCATTTATGAATTCTCAAATTTTAAAGATAAATTTTAAATCGTTAAAAAAGGGTTTTGTACAAAAAATATTGTTAAATCACGGAAGTTTATTTATAATTTGCCAAACAATTTCCGAAATGACATAAAGAATATTTTGTAAGATTTCTTTATTGAATATTTTGAATTTAATCTAATGTAAAAAAATATTCGGATTAAAGTCAGCATGAACTTTGAATGCAAAAAAAAATTTTAAGGGCTTTTATAAACTCAAGAAAAGGTTGTCGTATGAAGTTAACTATTTTCATCTGACAATTTCAAGCTGAAATATTGCACTTTTTGGGCTTATACTGAACTTAAAAAAAAATGTTTTTTTGTTAAAACTAATTGAAATTTTTATATTTTTGATGCCAAAGCTCAAATACTGCCGAACTTTCATATTTCCTGAAACTGAAGGTTAAGAAAGTTTCTCCTAAAATGACAGGCTTTCATCAGTTTATAAAAACCACAGGATGAATAAATAATATAAGACGAGATAGTCACATCTTTCCCACATTACAGTGCAAAAAACATTACTATGGTTGTTCGTACCTTCTTTGATATATGTTCAAATTGTATGTTTAGCATTTATTATATTTTTCAGTGAATTCTGAGAAATAATTATCATACCTTGACATTAAGCATCTAGTTTTCAGTTTAGTTCTAAAGTGTGGCTTGGTGATGCGTTTTTAAACCATAATTGTTATTTATACAGTATTTGTAAAATTATTTTTCGTCATCAACGCATCATTCTTCTTGAAGTCAACAATTTAAAATATTTTAAAAATTGACTTAAATTAGTGATTCTGATTGGTTCAAATTTGAACCAATCAGGATTTGGCTTTGTACACCTTTTTCCCAAAATGAAGTTCATTTTCGTCATCAGCTCAAAATTTTGCATCTAATGGCTCCATTGAAAATTCTCGATCTTGGATTCTAGAGTATCTCAGATCTAATAAGCCTTATTCAATAAGGGTCGCCAAAAATATTTTTGACATTTATACTAGTAGGTCTTTTTCCCTATTAGAAACGCTGGCATGAAAACCGTCGATTTTTCATCAAAATTACCGAACACCGGTTTTCCGCTGATAAAAATGAAAAAAATTTTGCACCACAATCACGGCCAGATTTTTTTTGAATATAATGCCATTTACTAATAACGATTTTTACACACTCCATTTTACCAAAAAATCCCAGGGAATTCACCACATTAAACAGTCTTGACCTTATTCTGTGAATGACTCAACTTACCTAAGGGTTATTCCGGTAGGTATAATTATTTAGAAATTAAAAGTTTGACACGCTTGAAAATCTGCAACACACTTCAGTCAGCATTTTCTTACCAAATTTTTGCAAAAATCTTTAATCAAATTGGGCCGTGTTTTGTAAACATGGTCTTTTAGATCAAAAGTATACGCAAAATGGGCGTTTTATATTGTTATTTCATTTCAATCGGGCTAGCTTAAAGCAGCTAAAATTGGGATCATTTCGTCCTAATCTTATTCATATTTTATTTATGAAACGGTTTTTGTCGCAAAAATTTCTTATCTAGACTAAGCAGGCAATATGCGTTTAAATTCAATTGAAGATTCTTCATGAAAATACTGTATCTGTTATCATTAAGCTGCTATGTTTTAGAGCAAATAAAAATGAGTCCAAATTTTCTGATACAGTCAAGAAGAAAAAGTCATTTCTAAAAAACGTAATTTTGCTTGTCAGACAATTTCAAGGATGAAAAATAGAAATTACTCGAAAAAAAAATTGCTTTTTTAATTTTGAAATCGAAATTATAAACCTTAAAATTTTTTTTGAAAATTTTATTCGAACTTTTTTGTCCAATCTTTAAAAAAATTGTGTATTAACTTAAATGGCATACATTATTTCATAGAACCAATTTTTGTTGATTCTTGAAAATTTATTATTTTTTAATAAAATTAAAGTTAAAGTTTATTGATATTTTTAATAAAATATAAAATAATATCTTGATCTTTTGGGAGTGGGTGACAATCGTAGTCGTGGATTAAATTTCCCGGAGGGAGAGGCGAGGAGGCTCTAATGATGCAACATTTTTGTAGAGCAATCCAACGAATAGGATTTGACTTAATATTTTTTTTGATTTTCAGATTGTTTTCAGCAAAAAACAGGGTTTAACCTTTGTGAGCACAAAGCCACAATTGTGGCTCAAGCATACCAAAATCAACGAAAAAGATGAAAAACGGGATCGTAGAATCCTTTCTTTCAAATTTATCATAAAAGAAATTCGATTCAGTTCCAAAAAAATAATTGGATTTTTTTTCGAATGTTTGGTTCCAGTATTACGGGGAATTGATTAATTATGATTTTTCGCCTATGTTTCACTTCCGGAGAAATTCTTTCGGAACTAGACATAGAATACAAATGTGAGATAAGCCAGTTTTTAGGAAAGTGTTTTGTACATGCATAACAGGTAAAATAAAAATTTATTGGTATCTAGGGGTAGATTTTTTTTTCGGGAGTGAAATTTCTAAATATCAACTTCAAGTATCCCATGAAAAAATTTAATTATTATAAAAGTGAATATAAGCAATCAAAAATTGTCCACAGTTGTACTTGATTACCATATTTACTTGTAAATGATTAAAAAAAGTGTAATAATCTGCTTTTATAGTGAAAAATAAACATTTTTCGTTAAAAATCATGATTTTTCCATCAAAATTGACTTATTTATAAATTACTTTTGATTTATGAGAAATAAATCAAAGCAGCTAAAACTATGACGTAGGCCAGATACTTGTGCATCGTTTCCGAAGAAAATGTAACTTGTGAAAACAACTGTGACCACGTATCGCGTGATATGGTATACCTTGCTTTTCTCACTATATTTTCTAAAACAAAAATATAAAATTCTAGAATATAAAATGTCGGATGCAAAAATCATCATTACCTTTCAACTTCTATTTGCAGAAAAATTGAAATTCCAACTCCTAAGTCTTTCTGTAAAACGTTCAACTAGTAAGAGCCACAATTGTGCTCTGGTGCCATTGACGGACTTTTTTTATATGTCACAAGCTGTTAAGGAGTTCCCAACGGATTTTTAACATGATAAAAATTAAATTTTATCAGCTATATTATTATTTTATTTTTAATAATAAATTCTTTTGAAATTTCCTATCTAATACAATTTTTTATTTTCCAGAAGATATTAAAACCCACTAAATTGGGGGGTTTATTGTTTTACCTGCTGTTTATATTTGTAAACAGAGTGCAGGACACAAAAGTAGCGATGAAATGACTCTGGTTATTTGATATTTACAGCTTATAAAAATTGTTTTATTTTACATAATTAGTCAGAATTGTTTCCTACTTAACTATTTTCACCAAGAACAATTTTATACTTTTATAGTTACAATACAGGATCATCTTCTTTAACCCTAATTTTTCACCGAATTCTTGCAAATTTTTTTCGCTCAAATTCAAACTTACTGACTCTTCTAGAAATAAAACAAGTAATAAATATCCAAAAATCGGACTAAATTAAATAATCGGAAATTTCATAAGACTTGTAAAACCGAAAATAAACTAATATTATTATTTCAAACAATTCTTAGGATAACAACTTTAAAAATATCATTTTTTCATAAATTTCTAGAGTGTTTGAAGTTTTTTTTCGGATCTGACTAAATTAAATATGTCATAGTGTTTGATATACGATAAAGGCGGCTTGGTCACATTTCTTTACCACGTTAATTTCCCCCTCAGAAATGAAGCTTGAGAGGCACATTTTGAATTACGGCGGCTTCATCAACATTTCTGCCCAAAATAAGTTGAAGAGCACATTTTGATATTACCGCCTTCATCAACATTCTGCCCAAAGTAAGGCTTGAAAGACAGGCAACATTTTGAATTCAGGCGGCTTCATCAACATTTATTCTGCCCAAAAATAAGAGCTTGAAGAGCAATATTTTTAATTAGAACGGCTTCATCAACATTTCTGGCACATTGATATTTTAGGGCATTCATCGACATTTCTGCCACAGTGATATTTTGAGCGGTTCATCCGACATTTCAGACAGTAGTTGAAAATTTTTAAAGCCATTTGCAATGTAATGTCAATAAATTGAACCAGCTTATCAATATCCAGTAATTTCATCGTTTAACCAAAAAAATATAAAGAAATAAATTAAAAATTTCTTAGATTTACTCAAGAATCATCAACTTAGTATGAAACTTAGCATAAATAACCGAGTGATGTCCCTTCTCATTCGAGTATTTAAATGGAACGTTCTATTGAGAAATACAGGCTATCGAAGAAGACCATACCTACTGGTTTATTTAACTCGATTTCCGGCAAGTAGTGACACTTCACCATTCTAATCCATTTTACGACGTTAATCATTACTCGAACAAGATCAGTTATAAATTATGGATTAACTTATAACAAAATGACTGTTATCGTTTTGTTTGAACAATTTTAACTTATTACAGTACTATTTTATGGCATAAATTTTCTTCGAATCACCAATAAAACCTTTCATCCACCAACTCCAAAAATGATCCTTGGGCGTATATTCAAAAATAAGCCCGGTCAAGTCAACTTCTGTTTTTTCAAAATTGCTTAATCCTAGATGTCTTTCGTAGCCATCCGCTGCCAGCATGGTTTTTAATCGCAAATTGGACCTTAAATCCATGTAATGAATGCACAATTACAAAGTGTTCATCGACTATCAGGATAATTGACGTATGTGCCGTTTTTTCGAAATTCTCTTTACTGTTATTTTTTTACCAGTACTTATTTTTGCCAAGAAAATTATTTATATCATCTCAAAAATCTAAAGCCCTTTTCGCTAAGTATCAGTAGTATATAATCATTTCTAAACTGTTTTTCGTCATTTACAACATAGCCCCGAAGATACCACGTGACCGTATATCAAGGAAAAGTTGTAGAAGTTACTTTAAATCAATTTTTGAAATAACTGACATGTTCTTCTAATAATTAAGACTTTCTAATCACACCAAAGTCAAAAACGATCACGTGACTTCAAATTTACGGAAATAAGCTCTCTGGTACAAGTAATACAAGTAGTGATCAAATCTACGCCGAATTAACGTCCGTGTATCTTATTTTTCAAGAAATACAGGATCAATTCATGACATATTCAAACCTTATTTTGGAATTATTTCGTCTCGTGATTCTATTATACTTTGTCTGTAAAGGAAAATAAAGCCTTTAAACGTATTAAGTAAACCATGAATTTTGTTGACGTAATTTGAAACTTTTCAATTACATTACTAAATTACTGTATTCTTTTTTTCAAAATACTCAAATCAACTAGAAACCTCCTTAAGGTGTTGTGTCGTAATTTGACACTTTACGAAGCTATTTTGGATAAACTGGCAGAGCTACTTCAAAAGTCTTGACATCTGAAGACAACTCTTCGCAACTTAATTGATTTACAGTTATTTATGAAATCCCACCTACGCTTTTCAAGAACTCCTTAAAAATTGCTCATACGCATTTCTCTCGTCAATTTTCACCCTTTTTCATTATTTTTTGTGTCTGCTTCAAGAAGCCATCGTTTATTAATGCTTATTGTCTTTATTCGAGAATTTTGCTTTTGGCGGCCAAAACAAACAACTTAAAGTATTTAATTTATTATATTAAAATGAAAGTGCTGCTAATTGTTTTCTTTTACGCTAACGAGGTTAAAATTCACCAAAATCCTTAATTTTTTATTTACGGTAAAATTACTTTTGAAGCATTTTTTACTGGTCTGTCTTAGATTTTGTCAAAATTTAGGCTCACTAATGAAAAGTTGACATGGCCTCAAACCGCAATAAAATTTCCGAAAAAAAAACTCCTATTGCTTTTGTCAACAAGGCTGTGCTCAGAGCGTATGGCTAACTGTCATATCCCTAATGTGAGAGATAGCTTTTACTTGGTCTCCAAACTGAGAATTTTGGGCTTTACAACAAAACCTTACGATGAATCCAAAAACAATACGAAAATTTCGTTTAAAAATCCTATTTTAGGATAAAAATATATTTTATTTTTGATTCAGAGTGTCAGCCACTAAAAAGAGGACAATACCAAGATAATTAAATTTTTGAAAAAATTAATTTAAAATTATGTCTGACCTTAATCTCATAAATTAAAATTATTTTACTTTTTCCCCAATTCACCTAATAAGCCTTCTAAAGTTCATAGTCGAAAACTCATTTTTATCAATTTGTTCTGATTTTCGTACGTTTTTGAGCTTTATAGAATTAATTATGATACATCTATATCGGTTTGACTAAGTGACCCAAGGAACTCATGGTGGCAATATATTTTTTTTTAAAACAATTCTTAGAACAAAATCTAGAATTTTCAAACAATTCGAATATTTTTTTGCTAACCGCCTTTAAAACGTTTCTCCCCCATTGATAATGAAATTTTTATGGACGTAATATGACCCATCCAAAAACGTCTGATGACATTAAAATTATCGTAAATGTTTCTAATCAATTCTATGAATTCTCAATTATTTTAAGCAAAATGTTAAACAATCAATAATACAATTTGACGCTGATTGGTTTAAAAATTTTATTTAGCCTGTAATCCAACTTTTGAATCATGATTCTCACTTCATTTTGTGTTACTTTTGCTTTATCAGTAACATAAACTTTTTCGAACTTTTCATTTCCGGTTCACTTTCTTCAATTTCTAAATTCTAAATTTTATTCAAACATTCCTTTCATCGCTTTTACCGCAATTATATTATCTACCGTTATTCCAAAAATATGCTTTCAATTAAACCTTCGTGCATATATCTAGAAATAAACAAAGTCACAAATCGCATAATTCATTCTCATTTCCACTTTTTCTTTTTTATTCACCTTACTTTGTGTATTTTGAGACGCTGATGGGCGTCTAAAAGAAGATAATTAAAAAAAATCACGTTATTTCTCGATAGCACCTCACCACTGGTGTTGGTTTGATTTAATCAAGGTTTTGACTTTGAGATGTGTAATCTTGACGAAGGCTGATTCTACAAACAGTATCCTAGTTATTTTTAAATGCCCTAATTATTGAGGCGTGATTGAAAATACCAAAAAGCCGACACCACCCCTTAAGACATTTTTGTCATTTTTATTACCCTACAACCATTATTCCGTTCATTTCCGGGGTCAAATTACTATTTGAGCTCTTTATCTTTTCGAACTAATCAGCGATCGTCAAAATTTTTAAATTATTCTGTAAAATAACATTTTAATTATCTCCATGAAATTTTTCTATCTAATGTTACTATTCATTTTATTTTTTTATGAGCTTTCCTGAATCCTAAATACACGTGGTGTTGTTTACACCACCAACTCATGGAATTGCACTTTAACACACCTGTGTATCTTGAACCATAACGTTTCCACAAAAGTTGATGCTTGCGCTCTTTTGAACCCTAAATCATTGATTTTGAAAATTTCGAGTTTTCGGGCCACCTCCTATTTCGGTTTATCACCACGTGATCTTTTGGTCATATAAAATTTGACTGATGTCCAATCTGGAGCATAATTGTACTTCTACCGAAAAAAGTGATTAACGTTGCGAAAAAGCATGAACCATTTGCTTTTTGTTAAAATTTTAACTTGAAAATACGAAAAAAACGCATTAACATTTAAACAGCCCACCGAGTGTCGAGCCAAAATTTTTTGACAATTTCAAGCTTCAAAGATTTCCTCGTCCGAAATTTTCAAATTTCCTAACTTTACATCGGCCTGCTCATATTTTTTTGCTCGGGGCCTACTTATAATTTAAAATCTCCTTCTAGATATTTTTCAAATCTTCAGAAATATCCTTAATTTCAGAATTTTAACTCGTATGACTTAGACATGAATCTGTACCCAGAATCGATTTCCAGGCAATATATGGACCATTCTAACTCAAGAGCCATATTAGCCAAGTTCATTACTCAAATACATTTTCAAAGCTTAAAATAATTCAGCCATTTGCAATAAAATCCAAAAATAAAAATAAAAAAAATTACGATGAACAAAAAGCATTTCATGGGGTGAGAAAAAAAAATCCGCGAAAATTACCCCATACGGGCATCAGGCAATAAAATACGAATTCAACGTTTATTATTATTTTGAACTACTGTAGTTAACTTCAGGTATTTCTCAGTTCCATAACAATTATTATATGTTTCATCAATTCTCTCGTAAAATTGACTCTGAAATTATTTTTAAATTCATTTGTTTCTACAACCAGAGACCAGTCACGCCTACGCATACTTCGCAAACTTTTTTGATTCTAATTAATTTATTTTCGGAAGTTTTCTCGGCTTTTCCTACAGTGCTCTATTCTAACGCTGGGCCATTTTCAAATAATACAAAAGAATCTTATGATTTAAAAAAAAACCCAATCTTGTAATTATTCATTTTTCTCACCTTCCTCTCGCTCTACGCTTCTTATAGTCATCAGCATTTCGAAAGCTAGACTTGGAGATCTCTTCTATTTACACTGTGAGGCCATACTGTATGCATTTTAGAGTCTTAGAAATTCCGTTATGCGACTTCTTTGAGGGTCGTTTCGATTGATTGATACTTTGAAAAACAATATAATGTACCAAGTACAGTAATTGAAAAGTACTCCAAATTACGTTCAAAAAAATTCCAGGTCGAACTTCATAACGTTTTTATAAACTTTTTTCATTACAGGAAGTCTGAATAAAATCACTCTGATCGACGAAATACTCCCACAAATAAGTTTAAAATATGTCATAAATAATCCTTATTCTTGAAAAAATAAGATTCACTGACCTGTTTGGAAATATTTATGTTCAAAACTCTTTATAATTAGTGTTGTTATTATCTTCAACTTTTCGCGCGACTAATTTGTAGTACTATTGTTACTTGGGCCAAAACTCTTTCTTAATTTTGAAGTCACTTGATCGTTTTCGGAACTTTGAGTGGGATTAAAAAGTTCTTTAAAAACTTCTAAGGAACCACTTCACTTCCTTTCAAAATATTTAACAATTTTTGGGAAAAACACAGTACTACTTTTACCAACTTATTTCCTTAAATATCGGGTCACGTGATCATTTGCGGCTATTTTGTTATGGGAATAAAAGTCTTCGAATTTTTTTCTGATTCCGATGAAAGTTTAATTTTGTATTTAAAAAATTTTTGCAGAATAATAGTACTTGTATCAGTAAAAATTTTTTCAATACAAAAAACCGCCAATCCATTTCCGATCTTAAATTTATCGATTAACTTTATAACTGTCTTTAATTATGTTTATAGGCGTCCGTAAATGCAATTTAATGGTGATGGTCATACTTGCCGGAAATCGCAGTCTACTTGATTTAAATAAACTTGTGTTGGTCTAAGTGTTCTTTTAAAAATTAGTTATAATTATAACTTCTGTGCATCAGAATGTACAAGTTGATCGCCCCTAAACATTACTCAATTATGGCAGAAATCGCATGAACCGCCCTAAATATCCAGGGCAAATGTTTAAGAAACGCCCTAAATTATCAATCTGGAAAAATCGTTGATGAAACGCCTTTAATTCAAAATTGCCTCCTTCCAGCCTATTTTTGGGCAGAAATGTTGATAAGCGCCCTTAATATCAATGTCACAAAATGTTGATATAACCCGCCCTTAAATTATCACTCTGCAGAAATTTGATGAACCCGCCTAAATTCATGCTTGCCTCTTCACAAGCCTTCATTTTGGGCAGAAATGTCGATGAAGCCGCCTTAAGTATGAATGGACAGACATGTTTGATGAAGCCGCCCAAATTGAAATGTTGGCTCTTCTAAGCCTTCATATTCTGGGGGAAAATTCTAATCTTGCAGAAATGTCGACCAATCCCTTATCGATATCGATATATAGTCTAATACACTAACAATATTTTTGTCATGTTAGTAGCTCCACAAACATTGTCGCAAATCTGAAGTTTCGTTTTTCAATGATTGATTTTGCGTAGGTTAAACTATTCTTGGCACTTAAATTAACAAACTCATTCAGAGGAGATTTTTTTAACATTCGTCAATAATTCATGTCAATACTTCAGCTCCGTTTTCTCGTGTAACCAAGTTTAAAAACCCTGAAAACGCGTTGGAACCCCTAAGGGCTGAAATTTAAGGGTGAAATTTTATGTATTTCAAATTATCAGTACCAATTTCGATCTACAATTTTTTCTAGCATATCAATTTTGTGAATAAACTCATTTGACGCTTAATACTGCTCGAAAAAATAATTGAAATTCAATTTTTCATCGTTTTCTGTAAAAAATATTTTCGAAATTTCAAAAAAAAAATTACAAGCCTTTTCAGACAGCCTAAGACAAAATTTTCGGAAAATAAGTCGATTTTAAGCCAGTCTTTGTCTACACTTTGCAGCATAAATTAAAAAATTCCATGAAAAATGTAGGAGAAGATAGCTTGAAGCTATTAGCTTCTCAGTGAGCCTCCCCAATTGGCTGTTTTGACCACTAGAGGCATACATTTCAAAAAAGGCTCCAGACGATTTTCGTATTCATAAATTAAGACCAATTGTCAAATTACAGAAAGAAATAATATCAAACGAAAGAGGAGATAGATATTTAGTGCTTTTTGGGAGGCCTACTAAAAGCCATTTTCTGAGCGTAGGTTGAATTTTCTCATAATTTTAAAAGTATTGGTATCATTTTAAAGAGTTGTCCTTCATAATAAAAATAATAAAATTATTTCCTTATCCAGGTTTCTCAGAAACCGCACTTGAAAACTAGTAAAAAACAGCTGAATTATCGTCGCCCACTCCCTAAAGGAAGGCTCCCAAAAAAATGACTTTTATCCCCTTTTCTATCATTTCACATAGCAAAAAATAGGGGAAATTTAGGGATAGGGATGAAAAATATAATTTGTATCATAAAAAAATTCGAAATTTCAGTGAAAGTATGACTTTAATTCGACAAAAAATTAAATTCCAGTTTACCAAAGTGATAAATTTTAGAGTTATTGTCATCAAAAATCTTTTCCCTAGAAGTTTTTTGGATTTTAATTATCTTCCTCATTTTTTCGATAATGGTAGAACTTTATTGGTAAAGATTTATGGAACAGAACATAAATAGAAGTTTAAAAATCAGGTTTTAGTCACCCCGCAGGGGGACGAACTGTTAATTAAACCATTTAAAAACCAGGGAGGAGATAGGTATACAAATACAATTATGGTTAAAATCGGCAGTTTTAGGTTTGCCAGAAAATGTCTTTTGGAAAATGTTTTTTCTAGAATCTTTAAGTTCACAAGGTTCCTATGTCTGTGGTAAAAATCTAGACCTTCGGATAAAAAAACAAAAGACGAGATAGGTTTTGAAATATGCAAAGTGTGCTGTGTTACATACATGCCCTAAAGAGTGTAAGGCCAATGACGATTCGAATTAAGGAATTTCAAAAATAAAAAATCGGTTTTAATGTGTTTAAGCTATCTTGTAGAGAATTTTTTTCTGGTCATTTTAAGACCCAGGATTTATTTTGTACTTCAAAAATTTTTCAAAAAAAAATGATTTTTTGGTCAATTTTTCGTGATTTCACAGGTAGTCTGGAATCCAGTTCTAGCGAAGCCGTATGAAGTGCTACAAGACTGATTTTTTGGCCAGTGAAAATTAAGCGTTTTTTGGTAAGCCGTTTTTTTGATTGCGGGTCGGCGACCGATATTTGACCTCTAATGACCGGTAAAAGTTCAAGGTCAATCTCAAGTTCATCGTATAGACTTGAAAGTACCATCAAAAGAATTGGAAGGGTCGACTTTTTAATGAACGTATTAGCTACTATGGGTCAATAATGTACTGAAAGGTCGTTAGAGAGCAAACAAGTTTTTGCTCTCTAGCGACCTTTTAGTACATTATTGAGACATAGTTGCTAATACGTTCATCAGAAAAATGACCCTTCCGATTCTTTTGAGGGTACTTGCAAGTCTATACGATGAACTTGAGATTGACCTTGAACTTTCACCGGTCATTAGAGGTCAAATATTGGTCGCCGACGCTCAATCAAAAAAACGGCTAACCGAAAAACGCTTAATTTTCACTGGCCAAAAATCAGCTTTCTAGCTCTTCATACGGCTTCGCTAGAACTGAATTCCAGACTACCTGTAAAATCACGAAAAATTGACCGAAAAATCGATTTTTTTGAAAAATTTTTGAAGAGCAAAAAAAATTCTTGGTCTTAAATGACCAGAAAAAATTATCTACAAGATAGCTTAAACACACTAAAACCGATTTTTTTATTTTTGAAATTCCTTATTACAAATCTTCAATCTTAAATATCAGCCCAAAATACGTGTTTTCGTGATACAAAATTTAAGTTTTCAAAATTTTCTAATCTTTCCTTTTCGGCGTTTTTATCTAATCGGAATCTAAGAATGTTTTCTCTGCATAAAATCTATCTATGTTCGATTGTCATTTGTATGCAATTTAAGTCAATTGTCGTGTCATTCTTATTTTTTATAGAATTATGAATCGCAAATATTGTGCATATCTCGTCATCCGGACACCAATCACCATTTGTGTAATACCACAAAAATTGTGTAATCTTTGAACATAGTTTTGGTCACTTTCGAGATATTAATCCGAATTCCAGGCATTTTTCACAAAGTTGTTCGACTTATTATATAAGACGGATAATTTTGTCAAATATATATTTCTTAGATTATGCTGCATAATGTATGCAGAACTATTCGTGGTTTGTTATGGTTCACTTTTTTGACGTATAGAATCTCATTGTAATAAATGTAATTTTTGAAGAAATTCTGTAAGTAAAAAGAACTCACGGAAAAATAAAATACTACCCACTCAGAGACTACCGACGATTTACGCAAACGATTCGTCATGTTTTCCTATCATGTTGAAGGGACAGCCAGTCAGAGCCCTCCATTACTCCCACACTAGTAGCGGTGCCCTCTGAGTGGGTGGTAACATGAATAAGCAAGGCTTTTATAGTTTTGAAGTCACAAAATAAGTTTTTGCATAATGTGAGTAAAGTTTGATAATCGATTTGTTCAAAAAAAATATTTTGAATCAAAAATTATCGAAAACGTCAAAAATAGTGCAAGTGAAGCATTTAGGTTTGATGTAAGTTGAAAATTTCAATTATAATGGATTTTTAACTTATTTTTGATTTTGATTCATAATGTCAATATTTTGTTTGGAGAATTGGTCTAAAAACTTATGGCTAAAAAGTAGAATCTCAAAAATTTTGGATTTTTGAATTTTTCGTTTCTTTAAGTTTTCATAAAAAAAGGCAAAATATTTCGGACTGTAAAAGTCCGACTTTTATCGTTTTCTTGAGATCGAAATTATTTTTCTGCAAAATATAGCTTTTCCTTTTTTATAATTAATCATATTTTGATATTATTTGTCAACGATCCAAATTTAATTTTATCGTTAAAGTTTAGTAAACTTAGTTTACGATACCAAAAATAGCTTATTTTTATTTAAAAAAAACCCGCTAATCTGGTAGACCCAATACATCATAATAAAACTGTAATTCTAGGTAATCCCTTCGAAATAAAATAATATTAATATAAGTTAGTTTATGACGACTTACGCATCTGGGTTTTTATGACCTTGGAAACCCTAAAATGTCTTATAGTAAATAATCAGTAAATTAAGATCTTTTCTAATAGCTATCTTTATATGCATTTATAGAAAGATTTATGTGGTTGTCCCAAATATCTATGTGTTTATAGATTTTGTATGATATAAGTTTTTTGGCTGTATTTTCTAATAATTATCTGATTTTCCCACAAAAATAACAAACAGAAAATATGTTGTCCGAGGTTGTGGTTAATTTTTATATTTAAAGATTAGAATAACCATTAATCTTTGGGATGAAATAAATAAGTCACGATTATAATTAAAATATATTGATTTATATTCCCTTAAGGTACCCACTAACCAGGGAGGTATTGTATCAGTGTGGTACAGAATAGTGAATTTAATGAGTGAGACTAGAGGGTGAGCGAAAATATACTAGACCTTCCTGGCTTTTTCGATAATTTTAAAACTTTATTGTCTGGTTAGTGGGTAACTCTACCTTAGAGACCGAAATTACTGTAAAAAACTGCATCGGTAGATGAAAATAACAATTTTACTCTGTCCCATTAAAATCTTGGATCATATCGATTTTTATTTTCATGATTTGATAGCACAAAAATAAATTTTTTAAACACTTGATATTATAAATGAAACTTGAAGGCACCTGGCACCAGAACATAACCACATTAAAAGATCAGTTTTATATATTTGGGAAATTTGCTTCATATCGTGAATTATGTGTTTGTCAAAGCATCAGATGACCAACTTATTTGAATTTTTAAATTGTACCACACATGAGTCATGTTTGTAAGCTGTAATTTCACTGTCGAGGTTATAATGACGCATTTCATATTTTGAAGCGAATCTCCCCCAAAAAAATTAATTTCACTTGTGACGGTCATCGTTGTTGTATGTTTTTTTTGCCTAATCCATAATTTCTCGAATTAATGTTCAAATTATTTTTATATACTGTATATAATATACAGAATAGTAATAACGTAAATTTTGATAGATTCCATGTTTTTAATATATCATTTTGCATGCATTCAAAATATAAGATTGCCTAGATTTAATGTTAGTTTAATTTATGCATAGTTTTTTGGCATTTTTTTTGATATAAATCAGATTTTTTTAATTTTCCCACGAACAGGCAATAATTTAATTATAATTGTGTATTTTGAATGAATTTGTTGAAGATCTCAAGAACCTTTCACCCGTGACTAAGCTGTTCGGTCATAAATAATATTAGTGCATTCAACCTGGCCGATTACTAAACACATTTCCTATCCGGCCTATTTTGTCCATTTTCTCCTAATCAAACCTCATTTCCGGTTCAATGGGCCCGGATGATATCACTTCCTGTCTTTTCTAGGGTGTCACTGACAATTTATTTTTTACTAAGCCGGATTATATCGGGGAAGAATTGGATCAAGCTTTTTGAGGGCATTTGAGCGGTTCGAAGATAACCGGTACCGGCCTAAGAACGGGGTAAGACAAGGCTAAACCTATTGTATGCTAGATTTCCTTTATAGTTTCAAATGACAACTTTATGGAAAGTTTATTTAATGTTAATTCATGTAAAATTTGTTAATCCATGTTTTATAAAAAGTTCACATGTTGATATAAGGCCAATAATTTCCGAAATTGATTTATTTTTAGGATATTTATTACCGTACTAAACCTATTTTAAAATAAATTGTTTGACATTTTATTCTAAGTTTATTGTTAAAAAAATATTTAATCCGATTTTGTAGTTATGGTCGACTTGTTGGCTCAATGCCAATACGGTGACAAATGGTTAATTTGTTGAAATCAATCTTTTCAAATGTCAATTCTCAAGTCAAATTTTGACATGGATTATGATCAAAAATCGAATTGATTATATGGGATTAGGATTTGTGATCTATTTATATGGAGTATACATTTTGGTCAACAAAATTGGTTTCAACTGTTTCACATATTTTTTGCTATAAAATTTTATTACGGATATTTTTTACGGACTATAATTTAAACAGATTTAAAAAACATGTTTAGCAAAAAAGTTTTGCAGTTCTTACATTATGCCTTACTTTCAGCAATTATTTGGTCTTCAATAAAATCAACTTCTGTGATAGAATTTCATTTCTGCAGGACGCGCCCTATTAAACTTGGTCTACTGTGAATTTTCTAATATTCTAAAATTTACAATTTGAACTATCAATTTGAAAATAAATGGAATAAAAATTTACATAATGCGCTTTAACGAGACAAATTTTTTCTGTCAAAATCTGTCGCTTTAAGGAGTCATAGCCTATGACTCATAGAGGATTAAGCGCGCTTTAAGGGGGTAGCGGTCGTACTCTTTTTAGGGTACTTTGGGGTGTAAAAATAGCAAGGCATTGCTAAAGAACACTCAGAAAGCATAAATTTATGAAAAAACAAAAAAAATTTCAGAAAAAAGTTCGAAATTTTTCATTTATTTTGGAATTTTACTGAGTTATTTTTTTTTGGAAAGAACAATTGAAACCTCAATTTTCGACCAGAAAAAACTCATGATATCGAAAAAGCTTGTAAGCAGATTTTCTTCTCGGCATCACCCCAAGCTTTAATTTGATGGTACTTTTGACTAAAAATCGCGAACGACTTTTATTTCGTAGTTTCGACTTCTGTTCTACCAAAAATGCGATTTTCTAGATTCAACATAAAACAGTTTAAAATTCTGCTTGATCAAAAATAACAAAAATCAATTTTTCCATCTTTTCCAAATTTATACTGCATTTCATCGAAAAGTAAACCTAGGAGGAGATAGATTTTAAGATAGCTTAACATTGAAATTAGAGGTTTTTGCAGTTCTAGAAAAAGCCTACGTTGGAATTTCAAAGAATTTGCTTCATAAATTACAACCCATTAGTGTTTTCGTGGTTAATGCCAAGTGAGTGAAATCGTATGCGAGCTCTGGAGGAGATTAGATTTTGAAATTCTTGATTATGTGTTCTAGAATTCGTCTGCAATGGTGGGTCACCAGGGTCGGCCAAAAATTATTCTGATTAATTATTGTAGATTAAGGATAGATCTACCAAATGGCTACTCTGAAAAGTTCCGAAGCAGTTTAGTATTCTGGTGAAGTACAAAAGTACCATTTTGCGACCGCTACCTCCTTAAGGGGGTTGTGAGTGTAAATAAAGCAAGGATTGAAGAAAATTGTTGTTATATTCTTGAATTGTAGCGAAATAAAACAAATCTGAGAAGATAACGCTCTGATNCCACGCACTCGGCTACTCTCGTTCATGCTCGGGACTTTACCATGCGCATAGAAATTTTAAAGAGTGAATCCGTTTTTTCACGCTTAAAACGAACAGATAATAACTTTATCAACGAGCTTCTGGTAAATTATGGGAAAATTTTATACGTTTCATAAATGATCTGTTTTATTCAATTTGAAACAAAATTCACCAAGCATAATCAGATTTTAAAGAAAATTTCTGAATTTCATTTTTACCGCCTGTAAACCGAAGGAGATTTTTTAAACCAGACGGCGCGGTAACTATTTGAACACATCGTACTTTTCCGAAACATCTTTGTTTGATTCAATTAAAAGCAAAATTGACCGAGAATTGAAAATTTTGTGAATTGAGGACATATTTTTACCAGTTTTTAACTGTGGTACCGGTGAGCCATCCTTCACCAGAATCAAAAAATTGTACTTGCAGTTGATAGATAAGGTTTTAGGCTCTCGTTTATCTTTTTTCTCATTTATTCTTATCTGCCCGTTATCGATCCTTCCAGTCCAGCTGGAGTAGAGGGCTATTTCTTCAGCAATTCCAACATTATACACCCACAACCCCCTTAATGGGGTACTCCTCGTGAGAAATGCCGTTTTCTTGGTTTTTGAGGGCAAATATCTTGAAAGTTTACATTGTTATACCTAATTGTTTAGCCTGGTAGATTAATTGAACCTAAAGCTCACATAACCATAATTGGGATCAACTGATTGCTCAACCAATCAGGAACGAGCGTCAAAGTAGAGTTGCCACGATATTTCTTGTCTGTAGACAACAAAACGACCTGATGTTTCTTCGTGAGAATTTTTGGTAAATTATTTTAAAAACACACGCAGGTCTGTTACTATCGTTTTGAAAAATTCGAAATAAATTCGGTCTAGAAAACGCAAAAAAGGATTTTTTGAGCTGATTTTAAGAGGCTCGCGGAAAAGCCTATTTCTACCTGAATTTTTTAGTCACAATATTGAAACAGATATTAATGAACAGCTGAACAGTACTTCTTATTCCTAAAAATCCATAATTTTTTATTAAAATGCTTAAAATTAAGACAGAAGAATATTTGTCATAATATGAAAAAGTAGGTTCCTGGCTAAGTATGAGATAAAAATACTACCAGTCACTCTCAATTGTCCATATTTAGAAAACTATTCAAAATAAAACTTTCGGATTCTAGCAGATATTTGTTTGAAATTTTCAAAATATGTTCAAAATTTTGTATGACCGGACCCGGTCACTGGTATACCGTCCAAAAGTGATTTTTTGCCATTTGTTGGACCCATTTCATTCTAGCTCCTGGATATCAAAATTTTTTTCCAGTATAACTTTAATTTGTGAGCTTAACAGCCGTACAAACCTGATTTTCAAATTTCTTGTATTTAGAGAAATTTCCAAAATAAATGGTGTTTTGCACATCGTTCGCTGACCCCATTCATTTAGTCGACACAATATCAGATTTTCTTTGAAGAAAAGCACTTCTTTAAAGTGTGTGCAAAGCGAGGCGGTACAAAGAGTTTTTTAATTTTTTTTCTCATTAGCTTTTTAGAGGGCACTTAAAGTTATTTTACCCTCAAATTCGTCAAAAATAGGATTTTGAAGAAAAATCTCCAAAACTTTGAGTAAAATCATAATTTTTGGACATTTTTGTCAGTAAGTTGCACAATTAAGTATGTAAAAAATAGTCAGTCCAATGTCTGATCACGAAGAAAAGTAATTACCTAAAAATACTTAGAAAAAATTCATTAGTTATGCAAATTCGGAAATTTTTTTCAAAATTCATCTTTTTTAGGTTTTTTAAGCAAACCGTTAACAAAAAATAGAATGCATGCTAAATCAGCTTCTATCACTTCTGTAGTATCGAGAAACAGCCTCCGTCGGTACCCCAAATTTAGCTGACTTAGAAATATTTGAAATTTTTTTATTCGAAATTTAATGCAACAAAAATTAAGAGCAAAAAAATATGTACTTGCAAAGATACAGTCGATTATTAGGAAAATAACGATGAAAATATGAGAAATTTTGGAAAATTTTTTGACATCGGATTTTATTATATTTTCGGGAAGCAAACCAGCCACGAATGACAATTGAACTAAATTAGCTGCTATCATTCTGAGTCTCGCAGATACAGCTCC
>SCLH01002251.1:46904-84518 GCA_004367855.1 Oikopleura vanhoeffeni | reverse complement strand
TTCAGTATGAACTTTAATTTGTGAGCTTAACAGGCCGTACAAGCCTTATTTTCAAATTTTCTGTTATTTAGAGAAATTTCCAAAATAAAATGGTGTTTTGCACATGTCGCTGACCCCATTCATTTAGTCGAACACATATCAGATTTTCTTTTGAAGAAAAGCACTTCTTTAAAAGTGTGCAAAGCGAGGCGGTACAAAGAGTTTTTTAATTTTTTTATTCTCATTAGCTTTTTAGAGGGCACTTAAAGTTATTTACCCTCAAATTCGTCAAAAATAGGATTTTGAAGAAAAATTCCAAAACTTTTTTGAGTAAAATCATAATTTTTGATACATTTTTGTCAGTAAGTTGCACAATTAAAGTTAGTTTGTAAAAAATAGTCAGTCATGTCTAGATCACGAGAAAAGTTAATTACCTGAAAAAATACTTAGAAAAAATTCATTATATGCAAATTGGAATTTTGTTATCGAAATTATTTTTTTATTTTTATGCAAACGTTACAAAATAGAATACTAAATAGTTCTATATTTTAGTATCGAGAAACAGGTCTCGGCCCAAATCTGATCTTAAAATTTGAAATTTTTTTTTTGTTTATGACAAAATTAGAGCAAAAATATTACTTCAAAAGATACAGTGCGATTAAGGAAAATAAAACTTTGAAAATATAGAAAATTTTGAAAATTTTTTTGACATCGAATTTTTTTTATAATTTTCGGAAGGCAAACCAGCCACGAAAATGACAATGCAACTAAAATTAGCTTCTATCATTCTGAGTCTCGAGATACAGCTCCGTCGGTTACCCCCTTAAGGAGACTATTTAAAAAGTCATGGACTAGTACTTCGGAATTTTCATTTTTTGATTAACATTTTCATTTACGTATTGTAATAAATTGTTTATGCTATAGAACCTAAAAAAACTTGAAAATTTGGACATAAGCTTTTATATTGAACATTTTCAAATACAAACTGGTAGACTTCGTTTTGATTTTTCACTTTTTTGATAATTAGCACTGTAGCAAATCAAAATCAAGTATGAATGAAGTTACTTGATTTTAATTTAAAAATTAGGAAAAAAGTAGAAGCTCAAAATATTATCAACCTGTGACCAAGTAAAGATCATTATATAAAGAAAATTTTGAATCTATAAATTTTTTGGAAGAATAAGACTTTTAACAAAGAATCCACTTATGAACAATATCAGTCATATTTTCTCCCGCTACTGTGAATTTCAAAAAATTGGTATTTTGAGAAATTACGTGATCACGCCGATTTAATTTCAAAAAACACTTGTTTAATCAAAAAATTATCAAAAGATACTAAATTTCGAAAAATCATGTTCAACTGACGACGCTTTTTACAAATTTCTTATTCGTTACAAACTTTTTATGTTTAAATTCCGAATCCGAATTTTCATAATCGATTTTTGGGTCAACTACTTCGTGAACATGTTTAGACCGATTTATGTACGTGATGAACAAAATTATAAATTCTGTTTAAAGTGGCTCAACATTTCTCAAAATTGTCATAATTTCATATGAATTATCTACAAATTTTTTAAACAGGACTGTTTTTTAAAAACTATTTCAGTCCAAAAAAGTTTTTCTGAACAATATATTTGAACTTCTAGAATTCCCCAAGATTTGTATTAATTTAATTTTTTTCACTGTATAAATCATACTTGATAATGAAATAAATCCGAATATTTGAATTACTTACAAAGTTAGTAAATACTGAATCAGTATTACTGATGATCATGCAAAATTTAGCCCATATCCCCTATTCACACTTTTGTTATTATCCCGGCCCATATAAATCATATATATCCAAGCCCATATAAATCATTTTAGAGAACATTTTGAGTTCGAACTTCGAAATAAAAATTCAAGCAAAAATTTCCAAACATTTAAAGAAAATTTTTTCTTTTTATTTAATAAAGATTTATGTGTTAACCCTTGGAATCATAGAGCCGATATATCGGCTCAAGCCTACCTAAAACCTTCTAAAACGGGCAAAAAAAATGTCACAAAATTGTTTCTTCCGAATTCATTATAAAGAATTTTACGGTGATTCCGAAAAAAATACTCATTTTTTTGGATATTTGGTTCGAATATTACAGGGAGTTGATTTTTTGAGATTTTTCGCTGAAGTTTTACTTCCGGAAGAATTATTTCGAAACTAGACATCAAATACAAATGTGAAATGAGCCAGTTTTTAGGAAAGTGTTCTGTGCATACAGAACACTTAACAGTAAAATTTATGCGTATATTTGGATAGATATTCTTTTTTGGAAGTGAAATTTCAAAATTTTCAATTTAAGTATTCTATGAAAAAATTATTTATTACAAACATTAATTTAATCAATCAAAAATTGTCCAAACTGTCACTTATGATACTATATAAGATTCCAAAATAATATAAAAAAAGTATATTAATCTGCTTTTATTCTCGAAAATTTAGCCATTTTCATAGCAAATCGTGGTATTATGTTTTTCATCATTTTTATTTTTACTTTTTTAGAAATAACTTTTGATTGGTGAAATATAGATCTAATCGGATTAAAGTTGGACGTAGGGCAGATACTTGTGCGTTGGACCCATAAAAATAAAATTTGTGAAGACTACGATGAGCACGTATCCACTGATATGCTTCACCTTGGTTTTCCAACTAAATTTTCTAGAACTAAAAATCAAAATTCAAGAATTAAATGATTAATGCAAAAAATAACTTTTCAACTTCCCTTCAAAAAATAATTGGAGCCAACTACCTTGAGCTTTCTGTAAACAACGTCCAAAGTAGAGCCGATATATCGGCTCTGGTGCCTTGGCCGGAACTTTTTTATCTGTGATTCCAGGGTTAAGGAGGGTGGCATAAGTCCAGCAGGTTGGTACCATTTTTCAGAGCAATATTGAAGAAGAAAAAATGTGAAAATTATTGTTTTATTGTGTTATCTTCAATAAAAGTGTCATTCTTGCAAACGTTTACATTTTTATTTTCTAAACATAACCAAGCATAGGTAAAAAATATAAAAAAACACTTTTTACTGTACATCCATTTCCAACTTAAACCCACTATAGAATTTTTTTTAAGACGATATTTATAAAATGTCAGACATTTTCGGGTGTACTTCCACTCCAAAAAGTAGCTTAAAGATTCTGCCCACATTCGAAAATTTTTTTAAATATAAATTTTTTTCATGAAAAAGGCAAAAAATTGCAAAAGAGTAGAGAAAAAAAACTTTTTTTTGAGATAAAAATTGACCCTTAAATTGCGATTCTTGATATTGAAAAAAGATCCTGACTATTAAAACGAAATGGCCGCCTATTCACCCACAGAGTTGTTATTGGGGATTGTTTCGCAACGCATAAAAATTTTCAAAAATTCAGTGCCGAACGGCACTTATCGAGTGTACAGTGACTGTACTACATCAAGTGGACGGTACTACAGTCAAGTGTTAAAAATTTCATCAACAGTTTCAAAATGATAATCGCGCGACCTACCGATTAGTTGACATACGGCGATTTAATAGATACCAAAACATTTAATATGTGATTCTCCATGATTTTATGGAGAGTTCAAAAAACCACGAATAAAATTTTTGGACTTTGATTTGCGGGAAAATTTTCATAATTTTTCTTAAAAGTCGATACAAAATGAAAAATTAAACAATTTTATTATTTTCAAACGTTGGCAGATATATGTAGGAATCCATGAAAAAAAGTTGAAGTGGCTTTTTTTTGGTTTTTACCCACAGATTTCAGCTATTAAAACAAAAAAAAATTTTGGACAAAAAATTGCGGAAAATTTACACAATGCTTTATTCTTTCAAAATTTTACGATTTCAAAGATGAAAACTCGAAACTCAAATTTTCCTAAAATGGATAACAAACGATTTTATGAAGCTGAAACATATTTAATCGGTTCAGCTAACTTTAATAAGCATGAAAAAATATACTGATTACTATTTTCGTAGTTATATTGACTCCAGGATGCTGGGTTTATGCCAACCCCTTAACACATGATGTCGCCTTTAACTTTTTCACACTTTTTGAAAAATAATATGTTTTTTGGTCATTTTTAATATTTATTATTTTATACATATCAAGTCCAAAAAATCATGTCGCAGCATTTTAGAAAAAATAATAATCATGGAAGATTTGGCTGTGGAGCGTTCTAGATAAATCTTCACAAGATTCGCTGATCAATAAAAAAATTACTCTCATACACCTCAAACGTTGGAGTTCTGCTTCAAAAGTTTTGAGTGTTTTTTTCTAACTTTTAAAAAATATATTCTATGTGTATAGATAATTGTACTAGTATAACCTAAATTTTGTCATTTTAAAAAGTCTTGATTATTTATAATTTTTATTTTTTTTAAGACGTAATATCCTTTTACGAGGAAGGTAGATATTTTTCGAATTTGGTCTAGTACATTATGCACTCAAGTAGTAGTAATGTACTAGACCAAATTCGAAACACATCTACCTTCCTTGCAAAGGGATATTCCGCTGAACCGTAATCCAACTATTTTTTTTGGTCAGATTAAAAAATTAAAAATATTCTCGTTCGATTCAGTTTTGATTTATGACACAATGAAACAGACAAAAAATGACGGATATAATCTGAGAAATTTTACGATGGCCCACCTATCTCAATTCCTACGTATTTCTCGTTGATTAATAGCAGATTTTGTGTTCTCCAAAATGATTTTATTTCTTGAGAATAAATTATAAACTAACGAAATACGCTGATGTTCGCCCAGACAATTTGTTACGAAATTAGTATTAAAATGATCCCGAGTTAAGGCCGATTTTATCTGGTCGTCATCGTCCTCAAAATTTCTACAAAGTTTGTCTATTTGGACCGGAAATAGGAAAACCCTGTTTAAATCATGATTGATTCGGACTTAATCAGACTGTTCAACGGACAAGTTACGTGAATACAACGAAAATACAAAACAAATTATAACTTCTAGGCCCTTCATTATTGCATCAGCGAGGGCCTCGAAGAACTAGAAAAACAGTTTTCGGGATATAATTAAGAGACATTACCAAATAGCATAAAATTTTTTGGGGGACATTCTTTTTCAGTAAAATATCTAGCAGAAATAGTGAGAAACCAGCAGAACAATTTGAAGAAAAAAGTAGAGTTGAACATACAATTCGGTATCATTTGAAAATTAATGGTATTTTCTGATTTTTTATGTTCATTTCTTAACTTTCAGGATCACGATTTGAATTTTAAATCCCAAAAAAGTTTTGAACAGCACCAAAAGAGTCCGAAATTCAATTTTTTTGTAAATAGTATTATAAACTATGGCCAAATTATAAACCGTTTTAGCGATAGAGAGCAAAAAAATTTTTCATTTTGATCACTTGAAAAATGTATCAAAACATCCTCGAAGAACCAGAAAAACAGTTTTTGGGATATAATTAAGAGACATTACCAAATAACATTAAAATATTCGGGGACATACATTCTTTTTCAATAAAACATCTTGCAAAAATAATAAAACACAAAACAATCCGAAGAAAACGGTTGAGTTGAACATACAATTTAGTATCATTTCTTCAAAATTCTGTTCTGCAGAATTAAACAAAACGTCTAAATAATCCGAAGTGTGTGGTTTTTGTAATTTTGTCCGCTTAAGGGGGTACTGGTCGCTAGTTTCATGAGACCTTAGGGGCATCACAAATGCTTCAAAATGACCAAGGGTGATAACAAAGTGTACTACCGACCAAATCATCATAAAATTTTTTCGATATTTTCGCGTTTTTTTCAAGTATTTTTTTCAAAATGAACTAAAAAAATTACGTTTGCTTCAATTTAACAACTATAACGTCAAAATATCATCTTGACGTAAGCCAATTTTCTGATCAGTGGTTCAGTGGCTTTCTTTTGAGCATACTTACAAAAAAATCGAAGCATTTTTTGTTTCGAAATGTTTCTCTTGGGTCCTCAAAAAAAATTATATTTCGAGTTTGAGGTCTAAATCTCAAAAATTGTCTGAGAATACTGTTTGTATTTGTATAAGCTAGCTTAGAAAAAAAATGAATGAATTTAATAAATTTTCCTAGGAGGAGAAAGTTTTTCCGACAGATAATTGCCAAAAACGGTGGTAATTTTTATTAAGAAAATTCAATTTTATTGACCAGTACCCCCCCTTAAAGTTATATTTTGTTATCATTACACATTCAAATCTTTTTTAAATGAATTAAACTTTTTCGAGAAAAATTTAAAAAATGGTATTTTCCGAATTTTTGATTTCATTGTTAAATTCCCAGGATCACGAATTGAAAATTAATATTTTGCCACATGGTGTATTGAGTTTTTAATAGCACCGATTCAAAGTTTGAGGTTCAAATTATGATCTGTTCGAGCGCTAGAGAGCGCAAACAAATTTAATTTTTTTTACATCCAAAATTTTTTCAGATTTTTGGTTATAAAACTGAAAAAGAGCCACGTTGAGTTCAAAGAACGAAAAGTGGCTGTTAATTACTTTCAGATCGCCAGCCGATAAAAACCCATCAAACTAAATTGTTTTACCTCAAGTTCTACAAGGTATGGCTATAAATGATGAATCGTGTAATAATGTTTCTTATTTCCACGAAATCAGCAGAGCACAAAATGAACGTCATAAAGGTTAAACTGTGAAGTGATCCTGGTGCTAATTTGTAAATCTGTTTTAACAATAGTTGAAAAATTTTACTTTTTGTGGGTTATCCGCCTAAGAGGGCAACTGAAATATGCAGATATCACCCGATTGACTATCCCAATTCAAGTATTTATATATACATAATATGTACTTCGACATTTTTGTTTTCCAAAATACGTAGTAGTAACGGCACATTGTCCGTATTCAAATGACTTGCGACTGTAATCTCAGATTGTACCACATCTAGGTAAAATAAACCACATTTTTTATAATAAAAAACGCACAAACACAAATTATTTCATATTTATTTGTTCAATTGGCGGTTGCCGGAATCGGAGTGTTAGACTCTAACAGTTAGACTTACAATTATAAAATAAAATTTCAATCCGATATTTGAAAAAAATTTCACAGTTTTTTGAAGTTTGCCAACAAATAAGCACTCTAGAATCTAGAGTCTAGATGGCACTGTGAAATAAATTGCAAAACTTGAATTATCAATGATAATTTATCATTTTAAAATCCTAGGCACCATAATTGTGGTTTTGAAATTAAGGTACTTCTAAAGCCTTAAATAATACAGAGTTTGTTTCGATTTTTATAATGTAAAAAGCCTCTTAGTAAATTTCGTAGTAAATTTTTTTTATTAGTTCATCGGCTCAGCTTGACCTGACTTTATTAAAAATGTTTTTCTATTCGTGGCGATTTTATTGTTGACAGAATTCTTGATTTTTTTATTGCGTTTACTTTTCGAAATTTATGACTAACAAACTATAATCATGCAGAGTTAGATAAAGATAATACAGTACGGTTCCCTATATTTTTTTGTACATATATATTCTCGTTGTCTATTCTTCGAAATAAATCCGGAAAGATATAGACTATAAGTAGTACTTCATATCATGTACTTACATATCATGTAGTATTACATCAAAAGTTTTTATTATATTCTTAACTTCCAAAAATCATAAAAAATGATTCATTTTGACATTGTTGGTGAATCCTTGGGAAGATTGCCGACTACCCGATTCATCACAATTTTATGAATATCAGCGACAGGTAAAAAATCAATATTTAAATAAATTCTGTTTAATCTTCGCTAAAATGTTTCTCTTTCGCAGGTGAGGTCGAAATCGTAAATTATGATAAATTATGGGCCATAAAAAAAGAGTTCAATGAGGTGCCGACCTAATAAGGGAAGCCATAAATCCATTTAAATTACAGTAAAGTGAAATTTATTTTCTACTTATGAATTTTAGATGCGTTCGCAACTTTCAAGATTTCACGGTAATTTAAAGTGCCACTTATACGTAAAACTTGACAAAAACTTTCGAACAAAATTTTTTTCAATAAAATTAAAATTTCACGTTAATTGTCTTATATTTTGATATTCCTTATCAAACTTATGGTTTTTCCTTTTCTGATCGGTTAAAGGGGTCGGTGCATTGACAGATACGGATATGGGCGATTCATGAAAAACTTTTTACTGGGTTTATATATTCTCAATATACCACCAAAGTAATGTTTCATAATCCAGGCAACTTTTGTAACTACAGAATTTTCGAATTATTGCTTCTTAATTCTTGAAAATTTTGAGTTCGAATTAAACTTTTTTAATTCGACAAATTATGAGAATTTTTTTAAAAAAGTTTCGAACATTATAAAAAATGCCTTATTTTTTGTTCAAATTGTTTTTCCAATATCTGTTTCAAATCAACGAAAAACACTCTTCAAAATGGTCACTTTATTTTTTTGCGTAGGTTAACAAATATTTTATCCATGCTATTTGAAATATATTGAATCATATGACATGGTTTTGTGATTTTTGGTCGAAAATATTTGGTAATATTTCGAAAGTTTTTCTTATTTCTTGTTCAAAAATTTTCAAACTTATTTTTACTGAATTATCAGCTGAAAATATTGAGAATGCCCACTTTAACTTTAATCAAATATGTCCTTTTTGTTTCTTCGCTCTTGTTTATACTGAATCATAATTTTGCCACGAAACTACGGTTGGAAAGCAAATCCATCGAAGCTCTTTTTCATCGAGAATTGAAAAAATTATACACAAACACTTGGCAAATTGGTAAGCCGCACCATCCACACGTAAAATTTTATAAATTAAACTCATGAAAAAAAAATATTTCTTTCGATGTGCTAAAATTTCGTTTTTTTTGTCTTTTTTCAAAAATTTAAATTATTAGATTTTGACGTAAGATATACCTATAAAATAAATTATATATATTTTAGCTGGTGGTCAAGAACGCTTTTTAAGGGCTTTCTATTAATAAAAAAAAATTTAACTGTAATTTAGACACCTTTGATATCAAACGCGCGTTTTTTGAGTGTTTTTTAAAAGATGACTTATCAAGTATAGAAGATGCGATTGAAGAAAATCAGATTAAACGAAGTAAGCTCAAGAGTGGCCACTTTCCTCCAAAATGTTTGTATCCGAAAATTGTGTCTGATTGCGGTAGTAGGAAAAGTCCCCAAAGCAAGGATCAAGTATGATAATTGGCTTGCGTTCAATGATATTGTGATGCTGTTTTATCTCACTTCTGATGGTCAGTGTCGCGACATGTCGTTTGCTTTAGGTAGCTTCCCTCGCTGGTTAAAATATCAAACATTGATTGTTTATTGGTTTAACACTTTTCATCGTTTATCAACAAATACTTCATAAGTACATATTCAATTGGCGATCCAAAGCCATCTGAATTCTGATATAACCAAAGCATCATAATGTTTTATTTGAAATTAAGGTCAAATTAAGGTTAAAAAAGCCTATTTTGATCAATTATTGTGAAACAATAATTTCGCCAACAAATTTATCAGGTTCAATGATTCCCATTGTTTCATACTTTGAGTAAGAAGACAGCTGCTGTGTCATAGCATGTCACATGTTTGCTCCCATTCTTAGTTTTGGCATAAACTTACCTGCGCCGGGGAACCTATTCTTGCACCCAAATTGGCCAATCATCTTTTTTTGTCCTCAGTATGTATTGCCTTGGTGGGTACAATAAAAGGTTTACCTAATCTTGTACCCAAATTGGTCTGAATCCAAATTATTTATTTAGATCAATTTGGGTGCAAGAAAAGGACCTACTCTTGTAACCAAATTGGTCTGATTGAAATATGCTTTTTGAAAAACGTAACGTCATGATTCTGCGTTATAAGGGTGGTCGAGGAATTTCGCCGACTTCACTGGAGCACAGACTGTGCTACACAGTGATAAGCATAACTTATGCCGCATAAGTAGGGTCAAAATCAATTTGCGTTTTCAGTCGTTTCGCCTACGCATTTTTTCATCAAAATTCTTTCAAATTGACCGAATTTTTTTTTCGAAATTTGAATTTTGTACTTAGAGGTTTAGTTTTGCAGATAAATTTCCCAGTATTTACCCTACTTATGCAGCATAAATTATGCATATCACTGTGCTCCAGTGCAGTCGGTTAAATTCCTTGACCATCCTTATGACGCATAATCATGAAGTTGCGTTTTTCAGAAAAAATTTTCATTCAGACTTATTTGCGTACAAGAGTAGGTAAACCTTTTTTTGTACCCAAATTGGTCTGAAATAAAATTTAGCATCAGAGCGTATATTTGAAAATCTGAACCTGCTCGGTAGATTTTGACCCAAAAGCCATGAGTGGAGATGCTACTCATAACATAAATAATGCTGAATTAAGATTTTTAAGCTGAAACTTCATGTTGGATAAAAATTGAAAAAATTTCCATTAAAAATGTCTATTAAAACATAGAAACAGAAAAGTCTTTTATAGCACGAAGTGCCGTAAAAGATATATTAAAGCTTATAAAAATGGCTCACTGTTTTTCATAAAGCCATGAGAATAATGGGTACTTTTGCTAAAGTGATAATCCCCCGAAAAGTAGCGTGAACAGAATTTCATTTGATGCTTTCCGTTCTCTAAATCCGGAATTGGAACTGCTCTCTAAGTACACCATCCTTAAATTATCACCCTCGCCGCAATTCTAGGTTTTATTATCTTATAATTTATCATCGATCTTAGCAAAAAATCCATACTTCAAAAAGTATTTGTTCTACGGTTAAATCTGTTTGGTTATTGATATGTTTATCGCAGGTGAGCGAAATTAGGGTCGTCGCCGCCGATTTTTTCCAGTATCAAATGCATTAGAGATTTATTGCGAGGATATTAGTTTCACTTCACTGTATTTTATAAGCTTTAATTAGACCTTAATATACCGGTAATCTCTTGGAAGATTTTTTATATGATATTATTTGTCTAAAAATTATTTACGAGTTCTACTTTGGTCCCGAAGAATCAACAATGAAAAAATTATTCTTCAGAAGTGTCCAAATACTGAAAATCGTACTTGCCAAGGTTTATTATGAGGGTGAAAAAAGAATAGTTTTTCTTTGAAAATTAAAAAAAAAATATAGTCAATAAATACCGTAAAAGTTAACTCAGGCAACATTTTCTGGATTCGGATTGGTCGTAAATATGCCCCTATCCTTATTCCGAAATTCAGGTTGTTCATTGACTACTTTTTTCAATATCCGGTTTCGCAACTGTTTACAAATTATTTGATTGGAGAAAAAAATCTACCGTAGAATCAACCTTTTTTGAAATTTTCAAAATCAATTCTCAACTTTTTTCTGGTTTTTTTAATGTTAATTATTTAAAAGAGTATTAAAAGCAACTAAAACGGGAATTAATCTTTTACCGGTCAAATTATCGGTTTTCGAAATTAATTTTTACGACAATCTGAATTTTTCGAAATTTCAGTTTAGATAGCGGAATTCGTTTGACTGACGGAGATACTTAATTTTGAACTAAATTTTTCTGAAATTGTTCCTAGACATTCTGTATTATTATTGTACAAGACAAAAAAATGTTCAATTGTCCAAAAAATAACATCTTGCAGTACCGGTCCCAGGCCATTATAAATAAAAGATTTGATTTATTTGAACTGATTAAAATTCCATTATATTTTTTCAATAATTTGTACCTCTTTGTTGAAACGTATTGTTTCTTAGTTAAAGACACTTAACTTTAGCATAATAGTTGGATTTTGCATTTTTATATATTTTTTATTCAAAATTAATTCACGGTCAATTGTTGCCCCATCAATCCGATATTTCCGTTATTTCCTAAAATATGGAAAATTGCGCAAAAATGGTTCCGTAGATAACTTTAGAAACAAAAAGGGGATCGTTCCAACATTTCAGGATGCAAAAAAGTGATAACGTTTTTTTGTATTTTTTATGAAAGTACCGGATTATAATTATCTTAGTGTCAGTATAATACGGATTTAGTTTAAATATAATACGGATTTCACCAATTTTCGTGTAAATTATAACGTTTTATAACTGCAAAATATTTTAATCTGACGCAATTTCTGAAAAAATACTTCAACTCGTCGTGAATCGTCACTGCGCTTTCAAAAATAAAAAATTTCACAATCATAATTCAGTATAAAATTACTGTCTTTTTTCCTTGAGAATGCTTTTCCTTTACGTTGCTCTTTTATTGTTTGCTCTCCTTTCTATTCTTTCTCCTGATTCCCCTTTTTTCACCCATTTGCAAAGATGGAGTTTTATATTTCGCTGTCAGCTATTCCTTTCCCCTACTTTCCTTGAGGTATGGAAAGGAGAGCTCTCATTATTTTAAATAAAATAATTTTGAGAAGTCTTAACATCAATATAATTATTTAAAATTGTCTTCAAACAATTCTATAGACAAAAATGACTTTTTAAGAACCATTTCGATAATAAACAATCGATAATTCAGGAAAAACTTGAACGGTCAATTCAGGGATATTATCGTCAATCCTATTTCCGGTGACCGATATTTATGAGTTTTAATCCAATTAAAAACTAATCATTTAATTTTCCGGTAGTAAAAATGCTCTAAACATTCATATAAAGTTAACCGGAAGACCTGAATAAATATTTTTGTTGATATTTGGCGTTTATCATTCGATACTCATAAGTTTAGACTTCATTCAAGTCTGAAAAAGGCAGAAAATCATAAAAAAATATTCATAAAATTTTAGCAATGTTACAGTGGGATGACTTTAAACGGACGGCCGCTTAGGACGGCCTTGAAGACAGAAAAGCTGCCAACATGACTTTAACTCCCGTAGTGGCCGACAATCTCTGGACCCGTAGTGTCTTCTGGACTTTCGTTCTCAGACGTTTTAAATCAAGCATATAACCGAAGATTCATTATTAACATATATTTTTTCAATGATAATCATATTATNGATTAAAGGCCATCTGGGAACGAAAGTCCAGATAGACACTACGGGAGTTAAAAGGACGGGCGCCGCAGTCAAAAATTCCGCCAATGCCTTTAAAAGGACGTCGTTGGAGGCTCGGGCCGTCCGTTTAAAGTCATCCGACTGTAGTAGATTCAATTGATTGTAGGGTTCGCAGCCTCAAAAATTAAATCAGGTTGGGGGAAAGTACGGTTAGCCATTCTTATTCCCGAAGAAAAATTATCAAATATGTACGTTTTTAATTTACAAATTGTAACCCTGGTTTTCCCGCAGGCTAAAAAATGTACATGTATGTATATCTGTGCGTCTGATTCTATTGTTTTTCTGAATCTGAAGAAAGTTTTCGAGGATCGTAGATCTGGGAAAAATGTTGTCAGTATGTCAGATTTTTGCCAAGGATTTCAGCTCCAGGTAGCACGGTGTAACTAGCACCTTATCTACACATGATGATTTGCTCGCGGTCAATAATCTTGTTATGATTTTGTTCTAACTCACTTCTCATTGGTCGGTGTTGTTTGCTAGCTAAAGCTGACATCTTCAGCTAAAATTTGACATACTGTACAGTATGTCTTATTTTTTCGCGAGAAAATTTGAGAAAGGTCCGGGGAATTCTCCTCAAATAATAGACGATTCTCAGTAATATGATCCGAATCATTCTTTTTTTTTGTATACAAAGTACTATTTATTTTTATGGTAAACACAGAAATTTTTTTGCGAACCGACTCGAAAAAGTAGGTCAGCAATCGAGCCTCAGAAATAGCTACATGTATTTAATTTATTATTATTAATAATTATACAACCTCCAAAAGTAATCGCTCTTTAATAATTTTGATACCGAAAAGGTTATTTTAATAGTTCATTGTAACTTTTCTGTTGGCCGATACACATTTTGGTAAATCTGTATTCAAAGAACTTTTTCCAGATTTATTTTTTAGTACGCGCTTATTAGGACTGATTTATTCATCCACATTGAAAAGGTTTATAAGGTCCATATCCAAGTATTTTGTAATCAATCTGGAAATCAAAGAACTAACTGAAATTGAAAGTGTACCACCAAAATTTTCAGAAAAACATGATTATATGAATCTGAGTGGAACTAGAAAACGTAAATTAAATTATAATATAATAAAATCAACCAAAAATTATCAAAAGACTACTTTGTCTTGAAAACACCTAAACATACCCTCATTTCCGCAAGATTTTTGACGCCTTTTGTTTATAATGAAACATTTCCATCAAAAAGAATTTGCAAAGGACTCTAATTCAATTGTCTAATGTAATTAATAGCAAAAACAGATGGTTTTTCGAATTAAGAAATTTTAACCTAATTTTTAGTATAATTGTTAATCAAGTAATGATTGGCTTTATTTGTATATATTTTTTCGAAACAAGGCAAAACTTGGAGTTTTCCGCTTGTTTCGAGGAGTTTGACAAAGAACTAAAATTTGATCAGAAATTGGGCAAAAAGGCTTGAGTCTTCTTTTGTTCAACTTGTTAGCTGCCTTAAATAGGTCGACAAATTACATGTATAATAAGATATTCTGTTGGCGAGAAATGGTAAAGTAAATAGTGTTAATTCTAATATGCGGCATATTATATGCCCCTTCCTTTCACAGAATACTGTCCCTCTGGACAAAACAGTATGGTGTGCCCGCATCTCTACCATTCAGAAGTCCAGGGTCCAAAACCGCAACTTCATTCAGTTTGATAAAAATAGAGGCAATACGACTCTGTACACTTTCTGGCGTGATGTCATAATTGACAATAGTCAACTAAAAAACGAAAAATGACATCACGGCAGAATATCCTGAATGGAGGTCTGCAAACATTTAATTTGTAATGAAAACTTCGAGAGAACACTTGGCAATTCTAACAGCTCGTGTTCTCTCTACATGATTTTTAATTGTACTACAAATCTTTGAATAAAGTTTTATACATCGAAAGTTGTAAATATATAAATTGTAAATATTTAAAGTTGTAAATATCGAAAAAAAAATTCTCTCATCTGGGTTCGATTCTCAGACTACCTATACTATTTCTATCGTTCACCGGCCGACACCTCCCTTAATTATCAGAGACCAGATTAGTAACTCGTTGTAAGCTAATACCTTGAACTCTTTTCCGACCCTTAAAAATAAATTCATGATAATCCACTATAGCCTATAGTCTATAAGTATCCTTGCCAATACACGTTTTTGATACTTTTGTTAAAGTCTCACGATCAATTATTTGTGTGTAGGCGGGGAAATTGACCAGTCAATTATTAAAAACCACTAAAAACCGACGAATTTGAAGGGGGTTTATGAGATTATTGTTTAAAACTTTGTATAAGATATAAATCAAATTAAAGAGAATGAGGATAAATTTATAATGTTTAACTAAAATATGATAAAGCTATGGTTATTCGCTTTGATGCAGTCTGATTTTTATATAAAGTTCTCATTAAAAAATGAATTGACTTCTCAATAAAGTAATTAAAAAAAACTGTCAATTTCAGCTTATATTACATATAATTATTTGAAATGTTGGACAAAATTGTCCAAATTTTCACTGCTGATCCTTTGTATTTTGTAACCCTGAGGGTTAGAATACGACAAAAAGTAGCCCAAGTCCAAGAATGTGACTGACGATAGAAAGGTATTTTAATGATTCCTGTTTTTTCGATATAAATCTTCCTAGTTCTTAATTATTGCTAAAATTATGTGTGCGTATCCTTATCAGGCCAATCTGTGACCACACAAATATTAAATATTTCCCGTCTGGTGGATATAATCGTAGATCCAATCGACTCAATCTAACCACTTTCTTCTAAACCGTCTCAACCCAAATTATTAAATTTTCACCCGTTGGGAGACACCCCGTATTTAAATGGATAATATACAAATACAGTGGTCTTTAAATTTTCCGGAGTATTTTAATTTTAGAAAGATACAGCTTGACTTTTTATTTTCGGCCTACAATTTTTATGTGAACATTTAACTCTGATGAGACTAGAGTCTGAGCGTACCCAGGTCAAAAACGAAAGTCTGGCTTTTCGTGACACGATTCACAGTGAATCGACCATTAACTTTAAGGGCCTCGGTGCATTTTGACAGATTTGCACTTTTTCATTTTTTTTCGCTTGATGGTATACTTTTTCCCACTTCAAAATTTTAGGATAAAAACTGTTTCGAACGTAAGTTGTCACTTCTGAGCTCACTTTGTATAATCTGGATTTTTTCAAATCGATTATTTTTTTGAAAATCGTCTTTTGAAAAAACACTCAAAAAGCGGGAGATTTTGGTTGAAGGCGTCAAAATTGAGGTATAATATTTTTTTCTATTTTTGTTGATAAGAAACCAAAAAAACAGACTCGACTACCGAATTCAATTTTTTTTAATCGTTTTATACAATTTCTTCGTCAAAATCGAAAATTTTGAAATACCAAAAAAATCGGAAAAAAAAACGAAATTTTGGCACATCGTAAAGAATGTTTTTCATGAGATGAATGAAAAAAATTGAATTCTGTAGTCGAGTCGACTTAACAATTTGGCAGGTTTAATTGAAATATTTTTTTCTTTATTTTTGATAAACGAAAGCTTCAACCGATTTCTCCCAAACTGTAATTCGCTGCAAAAATTAAAGTCGAAGAAAAAAAACGAGGACATATTTTAATAAAGTAAAAAAGAGTATTCTTCATATTTTCATTGAGTGATTCCAGAATAATAAGTTTCAAAATTTTTGAGCAAGAAATGAGGCAAATTTTCAAAATATTTCTAATTATTTTTGACCAAAAATCACTGAACCATGTCATTTGGTTTTTCAAAGAGCATATAAAAATATGTGATCACCTAGTCGAAAAGTTAAAGTAGCCATTTTTTAGAGTTTTTTTCGTTGATTTGAAACAAATATTGAGAAAAAAAATTGAACGAAAAATAAGGCATTTTTTCATTATGTTTGGAAATTTATCGAAAATTTCTCGAATTCGAAAAGTTAAATTCAAACTCAAAATTTTCTTAAAAAGCTTAAATAATGCAAAAATTCGCTAGTTACAAAAGTTGCCTGCATTATGAATCACTTTGAGGGTATATTGGGAAGAATCTATTAATCCAGTGAAAAGTTTTTCATCAGGAACCCATATGATATGGGCCATCGGTATCTGTCAAAATGCACCGAGGCCCTTAATATAAACCTTCTTGAATGAGTTTTCTATCGTTCTTTATTTGTATGTAACAATAGTATAATGTTTTTTATCAAAATTGTTGCGTATAGTTGACGAATTAGGGAGATATTGGGACTTTTGGCTATATGGGGACATAAGTACATTTTAGTCATAATTTAAAAAGCTTTTTAATTTTAAAAGGAGTTTTACAATAAGTTCAAAAGAAGTAAAATACCAAAATGTGTAAAATTCAGAAAAGTAGATTTGAGAAATTAAGTCTTGAAATATGACGTCATTCATGACGCTCTCAAAGTGATTTTCAATAATAACTCTCAACCCCTAGGTCATTTCGGAGATATTGGATCTTTCGGTGATATTGGCTCTTTCGGCGATATTGACTCTTACGACGATATCGGCACTGGCAAGAATTTAGCTAAAATCGTGAAATTGCGTAGGTTTTTTCAGCGATATCCCTTTATCACTTTTTGGTTAGAATGCGTAGCCACTACTCTTTTTAACGTGAGATTTTAACGTTGTGGCTACGCATTCTAACCAAAAAGTGATAAAGGGATATCGACAAATTCGGCGATATTGGGCCAGCGATATCGAGCATCTCCCTGAATTGGAGAATGTTTCTCCATATCCGCCCTCTCATTATTTTGAGCCAAGACCATTAAACCATTTTCAAGTTTAAAATAATCACATAAATTTTCTAAATTTCTTATCTGATGTTTGTTTTATTATCATTATAAGTTTGGCGGCCTAATGTTTTCGAAATCTTGAAAATTTCTTTTTTCAGATCAGTTTACTTGAATATATATATACAATTCAACACATTATAAGTGAATTTTGCTTGAAGCTGAGTTTACGGTTGTTCTTGCGATATTCGTTACAAGTCCGTGCAATGTATGGCTTGACTCTAGTGTGCCCTAGAAAACACCTTTCATTGCGTCCCTTGTTTATTGGTTTTTGAGATATGATATAAATGCTTTTTTAGTAAAACTAATTTATTTGTAGAGCTTTCGATTTTTTATAATAATTTTCGATACAGGTTTTTTTTCGAATGAGAAAAAAAACTGTATCGAAAATGATTATAAAAAATTAAAAGTTCTACAAATAAATTAGTTTTACTAAAAAAAGCAGATATAATTATTAATCGGAAACAGATTTTGAATAAATTGTAATGTTTTTTAGAAATGTTCACAAATACAGATAGATATTTCTTGACTTAATTCAGGCTACGCAAGTCTTATTAACCCCTATTGTGTTGTCACAAAAAGATCATACGACAATAAAAAAATTTAACGCCTTAATTGTCCGATTATTTGCTTTCCATCTTATCAAAAGTAGAAATTAATTTCGTCAGAACAATTCACCCCCATATTTAATTACCCTCTTATAACTTCGGCGTGAATCTGTAATAAAATGCTCGAGAGAATTTGGCATTTATTACGTTCCTCTAAGTAAATGAGGCTGAAAAGTGTTGATTACAAAAATTCGGCTCTATTGTTGTCAAATTGTTAAAAAATCACTGATTTCTCGAGGACCACTTTCGAATTTTTTGCATTAAAACAATAGAACAACTGCTTTAGTATCATTTTTTTTGAATATAAAATGAAAATCAGCTATTTTGTGGTCAATAGCCAAAAATGTATGAATGACACTTTTTCGCTAATTTGAGTTTTTTTAGATTTCTTATTCAGATTTTAAAACCCATCTGTGCATAAATTATTATCGGGGCAGATAGCCAACGATTTGAGACGTGGGACTTCCCCTTATTTCGGATTTTAACTCGCAGCCGCTGGGTCCCAGAAGGGAATTTACACAATTCACTTCAAAATATGGTCAGAATTATACAAGGCTAATTGAAAGGCATTTATTATTCATTTTGTTAAATACTGCAAGCGTAAATTACCTTATTATAAGGTCGTAGAAAATATTTGAAAACAAGAAGCTTCTTGATTCAGCTCATGGAATACATGCTGTTTTTCAATTTTTCTCACCAATTATGGATAGTCGTCGACCAATTAAAATCCATTGTATTTGAGAAAAATATTTAGACCAATGGAAAAAAATTCTGTGTATTTCGGTATAATTTAGCTTCGCATTTAGAATTTCGGCGTCGGAGAGTTGATAAATGAAATGGGCGCTGATTGGTTGAAAATAATACTCGTTCGAGCAGGAAATTTTTGGGATCGTAGCAAAAATTCGAAAATTACACAAGGATTAAGAATATTTGGTATAAAAAATGCGTAGGCGCAAAAGCTTAACCAATTTGAAGATAAAATTTGTGCAATAAAAAAAATCTTATGAAGGAAAAAATTAGTGGAAAAATGAAACATTTCGAAAATTTGTAACCTAGTTTTACTGTCGATTTCCATAGAAAAATACAGGCATTCAAAAACAGTCGATCAAAAATGTTTTGGTCCAAAATTGTGTACTCCTGAAACACCAGGTTATTTCGAGGTTCACAATAAGTAACATAGACAGTTTTCGGTAACGTTTTCCAAATTTGTTTCACGAATTCCACAGTGGAATTTCCACTATTAAATAATAACTGAGAGTAATGGGGACTTTTGGGCATATTTAAGACATTTCTAAAAATTGTGGAGGTTACCACTAATTATAGGCGTCTTCCAATTCCAATGAGACTTCCGGAACAAAACCTTGGCAGCAAAAAAATATATATTTTCTCCTAACCGAATACCACATCTCAAGAAGTCTTGAGAGGTCAAGAGGTTTTTTTGCATACGGTTTTGCCCATGTTTCAAGTTTAAAAGAGGTACTGGTTGCCGATTTGCATTTTTAATCAGTCATTACTGCTAAATTTACCTGCTTTCGACAAAAGCTAAGACTACTATTTCGTAAAACTATCCTATATCAAGAAAATTTTCGAGTTAAAGAAAAATCAAATGATATTTTCGTGATTCTCGTCTGACAGAATTTCTGTTCAAATTTCAAAGTATATCCTCTTTTTAAAATTTGCATAAAAAAAACGGAAAAAATTCTTAAAATTATGGGCTACACTAACTTACCATTTGTGGAAACCCAGTTTTGCAAAAAAAAAATGGTTTCCACAAATGGTCATGGGTTTTCATTAGAGGGTGGTGGGTTTCTATTATAGAGTAATTTTGCTCAAAATTTGAAAAGTTTTGAAAAATTTTTGATTTTTTTCAAATAACATGTGTAGGGCACAATATATGCAGTGGAATCTCACAAATTTTTTGGAATATTTTTGAGCAAATTGTGCATCAAAAACAGAGTTTCTATTTCTCAATATGATATACTGTATACCAGAAGTGAATTTTTTGAAAAAAAAATGTCACCTGATGAGACTTATGATGAAAGGGAAATAAAACTGAATTTTAACTTGTCAAAAAACAGTTTTTACGGCATTTCAAAATCTTAAATTTTACTCTAGGGAAAATACTTAGAAATTTTTTTTCAAATTTATGGAATTTTTCGATATCTTTAATTTGTGATTTTAGTGGTTTTTATAGCAATATATTTATTTTTATGGGTCAAAATTTTTATAAGTAAAAATAAATCGGCGACCAGTACCCCCTTAAATCAAGTTTTATGTACTTGATTATTCATTCATTTTGTTGACGATTTTGAGCATTTTCCATTTTCACCTAAATAATCTGAATATGACAAAATTATCGAAATTAATAATTTGACTGATTTTTGATAATTACCTTATTAAACGAGCATAACGGTTAATACATTTCAGCTGATGTGACATAAGTTATGTCATACGAAATAGTGTTGGGTGAGAAAGGATTTTTCTAACAATGTAAAAAGACTGCCAATTTGCATGTTATTGCCCATATTTTCGTCAAAAAATCATTAAAATAGCCTTATAATCAATTTATTCAGCAACCAGTTTCCGAAAAGCCGAAAAAATTTGTTTTTCTATTATGCAATCAAAATTTTCAAAGTCAGAAAATACTGACTTTAGCAATTTCCGCATAAGTATTTATGGTACGCAAATTCGAGCCATAATACTATTATATACTTTGTTCATGACGAAATTTTAATTTAAAATTAATTCCATCAAAATACATGTCATTATCATACGTAACTTGTTACTTGTTTATGCTCAAAATGGTCAATTTTAAAAAGACTTTAAATTAAATTATAGTGATTTTAGTTTTATTCAAAATATTTTCAAAATACAGCATTTGGAACATAAAAAAGAGGAAATTATGATAATGAAAAGTATTTTTATGGCTTTCAATTTGAATAAAAATTTCGTCATGAACAAAGTCTTAAATATAAAGCAAACAATACGGTATTTATTTTATATCGTATCTCAGTCTCCTAAAAAAAGTCATTGACCTCACCTAGTCAGATTATTTTTCTCAAAATCCGTTACAAAATCAGCTTCCTATAATTTCCCCAAAAACGCTTTAGATATGATACAGAGAACATCATTTTCCCCTCGCGAGGCCTCGTTCCTGTTTTGAAGTGAATGGTCCCGCTGTGTAAAGTTTCTTTTGTAAAAAGCGTGATAGACAATTACCCTTATCTAAAAAACGTCAAAAAAAAGTTCAAAAGTATCTTTTATAATAGAAAATTGTTTATCTAAAACAGTCTATTTTGTTGGTTTTTCTCAGTGAGATCAGGCAATGGCTCATAGTTTTTGAAAGATAACATACTAATTTGCGGCAATAACTCAATCAAAATGAAACTTTAGTTTTTTTCAATTTCGAATTGTGTCCTTCTAAGTTTTATTAATTATAGGAAAATTCTAAGCAATCCAAAATATTGTGATTTTTATTTGATCCAAAACTGCTTAAGATTTTTTAGCTAGGGGTTTTTTACAAAACCATAAAATTTGTCATTCAATGTACACTAAAAAACCTATGTCCTGGATTTTTATGTTTTTGTGCCAAAAAAAGCTGGGCGACCTCGAAATTCATTTGTTTCATTACAAGGACAAAGTTATGGCGCTTTTTATTTTAATTTTTTTGTAAAAATCATTACACCGTTTTTAACCTAAAAATCGTAGTAATACTTCGGTTCAATACAATATTATTATCAATAATTTATATATCTATCGAAACACAGTAAGGTTCGTTTTCAAATTTTAGGAGATTCGTTTCAAAAAATAAAATGGGTCATAGTAACTGCGACATTAAAATCACAACCCACACAAATCAGTCATATCCTTTTTTCAACCTAAGTGGATCTTGAAAATGAGGGTTATCTCTATAGCGCGTGTTCGAATCTCACTAATCGTGTCTTAGTGACTGTCTTGGGTATAATAATAGGCAAGGGTGCTTGATATTGGGAGCGCCAAAGTTGATTAGTGCGTAATCACTTTAGTGCAATCACTAACAAAATCACTTAGACAACATCAGTTGGATTCGAACACGCGTTATAGAGATAAACCTCATTTTCAAGATCCACTTAAGTTTAGTTGTAAAAAGGATATGTTATTTTTACTTAAAATCGAAATAATTTGATCGAGGTAATTATGGCACACTCGTATAATCTTCAATTTGTGATGAAAAAGTCATTTAACATGAGACCATCTCGTCAAATTTCCATGATAAATTTGAATAAGAATCCTATTATACGATAGTCATTAAAATTTATTTATTTATAACAGAAATCATTTATTTCATTAGAATTCGAAAATTTAAAAAGCTACAGTCAATTATTTTCTATTTATTATATTCTTAAACAGTTTTTTCAAATAAAGCAACACAAATTCAAATAAAAAGTCTAGATATGTGATTGTAATTTCGTGGTTGTCAAATATGGTAATGATGAAGCAGCTGTCACTACTCTCTAGCGCCATAAACAATTTCAAAGATGATCGATCATTTTTGTCAAACTCCCACAAAACTTAGAAATCAATTTTTTCGATCTAAACTAAAATAAAAGGAAGCTAAATTTGTTAAAAAGTAAATGTTAACAATACAAAAAACTGTTTACCTAACCCTGCGTATTTTATTGGCTGCCATGCCCCGTTCCGATTCGGTCTTGTGGCAATGATTAGGATTTTTTGTCTCAATTGTGTACATTACAAGAATAAACGGACCACGAAAAAGAGGGCAAAACCGGACAAAGTGAAACAATATGGCCGGATGAGTAAAACGCCATGCCAAAATCCCCTCAATAACATCAGGCAAATCTCAAGCACATTTTTAGGCGCTTTGAATCAATCGTAGCCGATCCGAAATGATCAATATTTGACTGAACATACATTGTTAAAGAATTCAGAGAACGGATTTGGCAGATAATTATTATGAAATGGTTGACTAATCTTCTAAGAATACTTGTATATTTAAGGAGGCAACCTCTAAGTAGATTTTTTTTTGTTATTTTCTCATGTGTGAGAATTGTGGTACGTGTATTAGCAATTTAATAATTTGAGAACAGATTAAATAAACCCTTTTGATAAAATCGGCTAAATTTATCTCAAGATGTCGATGATAATGTGTTTTTAGACAATATTGACCATCATGATTATATTCTTAATTCATACCAAAGAAAAACTGTGTTTATTATGTTAAAATCACCTTGAAAACGTTTGAAAATCATGAACTTCAGATATATCACTAATTACAGGGGACCTATATCGCCGGCTCAATATCTACATTATGTACTTTTTTTACTTGCGATGTGAAAATTGTCCTCAGTTAATTACGGCCAATAAAAAGTAGTAACTAGGTGGATTTTATTTTCAAATCCTTGACATCGGATATAGCTTGGCGTTTTAAATAAAATCCACCTAGTTACCATTTTTAATTGGCCGTAATTAGATAAAGAACAATTTTCACTTAGCAAGTAAAACAACTACATACTGTAGGCTTATTCGAGGTAAGTGGGTGGGCGTAGGTTGGATTTTATCAGATTACAATTATTGTGGAAATGATCTTGAAGACTTGTACTTTTCAGCAATTGGCCATTAAAAACCCCAATTTTAGCGACGAGCACCCAATTAATTAGATGTTCTAATCGAAAAATACTTCGAAAACATTAAAAAAATGGACCAGACTTGACTTTACACAATTTTGATGACATTGACGCACATCCCTAATAATTTCCACATCATACGATTTTGAAAATGTCCGTTAATTTGACAACTGCTGCTTATCTTGACATGTATAAGCTAATGCAATTGTATTTTTATTTAGCAGTCTTTTTTCTTTGAAGATTTTTGTTTGTGAAATGTAATTAATCAGTGGACTTGCTTGTTTTGAAAGCGGGAAACTAACGCTTATGTTCGATAGTGCTAATTCCCTGATTTTACAATTTCTATTGTGAATCTAGCCCAGTTTTTACTGAATAAGACAAATAAATCTGACTTATTCCCACTCCCCCGGGATTAACAAAAATCAGGCTCCCAAAAGGTGCTAAATCCAAAAAATAACATTGGCCGATGATTATCAAAAATGATTATAATGAATCATTATAAATAATTATAATCAAGGATTCAAAGATAAAAAAGCTTTAATAAAAAATAGCCACGATTTAACCACCTGACCATGTTACAGCAAATAAAAAATTCTAATTATTTTATGAGGATCTACTCAAAAATTAGTCAGATATATCGATTACGGGGCCTCGTGGGCATTTTTTGCCACTTTTTAGCCAACATATTTATATAATTCGGCTTTTAAAAAAGACTCATTCGATTGAGTTCTTAAACAGCTCAAACTGAGCACAAATATTAAAAAAAAAATTTTAAAAAATGGTTCGAATCAAATCATTGTTTCCATTTTTCTTAACAAAAACTGATAATTAAACAAATTCAGTAACCTCAGGAAAAAAAAAAAAAAACGGTCTGATTTTATTGATTTTATTCACTAGATATTTGTGCTTAGTTTGAGCTATCTAAGAACTTAATCGGATTAGTTGTTTTCAAAAGCCGAATTATATAAAAGTTTGGCTAAAAATGCCCAGGAGGCTCCTTACCCGTGTGGAGCACAGAAAAAAAAGTTCCGCCAAGGCACCGACACCTATATATAGGTGACTGTTCAACCGCGTATTACAGAAAGCCCAAGGTAGTTAGAGTTTCATTTTTTTTTGCATAAGGAAGTTCAAAACGATATATTTTGCATCCGACATTTGATATTCTAGAATTTTGATTTTTAGTTCTAGAAATTTACTGATAAGAGCAAGTACAGCATATCACGTGATACAAGCTTACAGTGGTGTTCACAAATTATTTTGTATTGGAATCGATGCACAAGGATCTGACCTATGTCATCGTTTTTTCTGATTTGATTTATATATAATCAATCAAAATTTATTTATAAATAGGTTTAAATTTTGATGAAAAAATCACAATTTTTATAAAAATGGTTATTTCCCCTATAAAAGCAGATAAGTACACTTCTGATATTATTTCTGAGTCGATATACAATCAGTGACTCTGTGGACAAATATTTAATTGCTCGAATTAATTTTTTAATAATTAAAATATTTTCGTGAAAATACTTAAATTGAAAATTTTGAAATATCACTTTTGAAAAAAAATATCTGTTCCTGTATACCAATTAATCTTGTTTTGAGTGTCAACCATGGACAAAACACTTTCCTAAAAACTGGCTATTTTCAAATTTAATTGACGCAATAGGTCGCATTTAATTTTTAGAGGTAAAAAGATTGAAAAAAATCTCAAAAAATCAACCCTCCGTAAAATTTGAACAAATTTCAAAAAAAAAATAAGTCACTTTTTTGAAATCCTTGCAAAATTCTTTATAATGTATTCGAAGAGACAATCTACGATGGTTTTTTGCATATTTTAGATGTTTAAATATGCATCACCTTTATTAGTGTTGTGCTCACACGGGTTAATCGATATAAATATATTATTATCGTATAGATTTAATCACAAGTTTCTTTGTCATAAAACGTGGTTACTGATTTATTTACTGAAAAATCATCCTATGAAGTTAAGGAGAATTTAATCATCAGATTCTGATGTGATTTCACAATAACCAAGAAAATATGATTGTTAAGAAAGTGCTGATTAAAAGCAGTGCATAATTAAAACATATGCGTAGTTTATAAATTATGATTGATAAATATGATTCAGAAACATTTTTTGTATTTTAACGACCTAAATTTATCCGGTCTTGTGATTTGAAAACATCGAAAAATTTCCCTGGGAATTGTATAAGCCTTACTTCGTTTGGAGTGTGTGCTTTTTAAGTGAACATTACTGTATTTCACTTATGCACTTCATTAAGAAAACCATTAAAAAAATTAAATTGGTGACTAATATTTATTGAATACTTCTAGATTTCAACGATTCGATCTTTGAAGCTGATTATTAGGTTACAAATCTCCAGGGGAATTTTTCGATGTTTTCAAATCACAAGACCGGATAAATTTAGGTCGTTAAAATACAAAAAATGTTCTGAATCATATTTTATCAATCATAATTTATAACTACGCATATGTTTTAATTATGCACCTGCTTTTAATCAGCACTTTCTTAACAATCATATTTTCTTGTGTTATTGTGAAATCACATCAGAATCTGATGATTAAATTCTCTTACTTCATGATGATTTTCAGTAAATAAATCAGTAACCACGTTTATGCAAAGAAACTTGTGATAAATCTATACGATAATAATATATTTATATCGATTAACCCGTGTGAGCACAACACTAATAAAGGTGATGCATATTTAAATCATCTAAAATATGCAAAAAAACCATCGTAGATTGTCTCTTCGAATAATTATAAAGAATTTTGCAAGGATTTCAAAAAAGTGATCTTATTTTTTTTTTGAAATTTGTTCAAATTTTACGGAGGGTTTGATTTTTTGAGATTTTTTTCAATCTTTTTACCTCTAAAAATTAAATGCGACCTATTGCGTCAATTAAATTTGAAAATAGCCAGTTTTAGGAAAGTGTTTTGTCCATGGTTGACACTCAAAACAAGATTCAATTGGTATACAGAACAGATATTTTTTTTCAAAAGTGATATTTCAAAATTTTTCAATTTAAGTATTTTCACGAAAATTATTTTAATTATTAAAAAATTAATTCGAGCAATTAATATTTGTCCACAGAGTCACTTGATTGTATATCGACTCAGAAATAATATCAGAAGTGTCACTTATCTGCTTTTATAGGGGAAATAACCATTTTTATGAAAATTGGTGATTTTTTCATCAAAATTTAAACCTATTTTAAATAAATTTTTGATTGATTATATATAAATCAAATCAGAAAAAACGATGACATAGTCAGATCCCTTGTTGCATCGATTCCAATAACAAAATAATTTGTGACACCACTGTAAGCTTGTATCACGTGATAGCTGTTACTTGCTCTTATCAGTAAATTTTCTAGAACTAAAAATCAAATTCTAGAATATCAAATGTCGGAGCAAAATATATCGTTTTGAACTTCCTTATGCAAAAAAAAATGAAACTCTAACTACCTTGGGCTTTCTGTAATACGCGGTTGAACAGTCACCTATATATAGGTGTCGGTGCCTTGGCGGAACTTTTTTTTCTGTGCTCACACGGGTTAAGGAGCCTCCTGGGCATTTTTAGACAAACTTTTATATAATTCGGCTTTGAAAACAACTAATCCCGATTAAGTTTCTTAGATAGCTCAAACTAGCACAAAATCAGTGAATAAAATCAATAAAATCAGACCGTTTTTTTTTTTTTTTCCTGAGGTTACTGAATTTGTGTTAATTATCAGTTTTTGTTAAGAAAATGAAACAATTTATGATTCGAACCATTTTTTAAAATTATTTTTTTTTAAATATTGTGCTCAGTTTGAGCTGTTTAAGAACTCAATCGAATGAATCTTTTTAAAAGCCGAATTATATAAAATAGGTTGGCTAAAAAGTGGCAAAAATATGCCCACGAGGCCCGTATCGATATATCTGATTAATTTTGAGTAGATCTCCATAAAATAATTAGAATTTTTTATTTGCTGTAACATGGTCAGGTGGTTTAAATCGTGGCTATTTTTTATTAAAGCTTTTTTATCTTTGAATCCTTGATTATAATTAATTTATAATGATTCATTATAAATCATTTTGATAATCATTCGGCCAATGTTATTTTTTGGATTAGCACTTTTGGGAGCCTGATTTTGTTAATCCGGGGGAGTGGAATAAGTCAGATTTATTTGTCTTATTCAGTAAAAACTGGGCTAGATTCACAATAGAATGTAAAATCAGGGAATTAGCACTATCGAACATAAGCGTTAGTTTCCCGCTTCAAAACAAGCAAGTCCACTGATTAATTACATTTCCAAACAAAAATTCTTCAAAGAAAAAAGACTGCTAAATAAATACGAATTGCATTAGCTTATACATGTCAAGATAAGCAGCAGTTGTCAAATTACGGACATTTTAAAATCGTATGATGTGGAAATTATTAGGGATGTGCGTCAATGTCATCAAAATTGTGTAAAGTCAAGTCTGGTCCATTTTTTGGATTTTTAATGCCAATTCTAAGTACAATGTCTTCAAGATCATTTCACAATAATTGTAATCTGATAAAATCCACTACGCCCACCCACTTACCTCGAATAAGCCTACAGTATGTACTTGTTTTACTTGCGAAGTGAAAATTGTCTTCTATCTAATATACGGCCAATAAAAATGGTAACTAGGTGGATTTTATTTGAACGCCAAGCTATATATAGGGTTTGAAAATAAAATCCACCTAGTACTTATTTTTATTGGCCGTAATTAACTAAGGACAATTTTCACATCGCAAGTAAAAAAAGTACATACTGTAGATATTGAGCCGGCGATATAGGTCCCCTGTAATTAGTGATATATCTCTGAAGTTCATGATTTTCAAAACGTTTTCAAGGTGATTTTAACATAATAAACACAGTATTTCTTTGGTATGAATTAAGAATTAATCTTGATGGTCAATATTGTCTAAAAACACATTATCATCGACATCTGAGATAAATTTAGCCGATTTTATCAAAAGGGTTATATTTAATCTTTCTCAAATTATATAAATTGCTAATACACGTACCACATTCTCACACATGATAAAATAACAAAAAAAAAATCTACTTAGAGGTTGCTCTCCTTTAAATATACAAGTATTTCTTAGGGATTAGTCACCTTTCATACATAATTATCTCTGCCAATCCGTTCTCTGAATTCTTTAACAATGTATGTTCAGTCAAATATTGATCATTCTCGATCGGCTACGATTGATTCAAAGCGCCTAAAATGTGCTTTGAGATTTGCCTAGATGTTATTGAGGGGATTTTGGCATGGCGTTTTACTCTCATCCGGCCATATATTGTTTCACTTTGTCCGGTTTGCCCTCTTTTTCGTGGTGCCGTTTATTCTTGTAATGTTACAAATGGAGACAAAAAATCCTAATCATTCCACAAGACCGAAATCGGAACGGGCATGGCAGCCAATAAAATACGCAGGGTTAGGTAAACAGTTTTTGTATTGTTAACATTTACTTTTTAACAAATTTAGCTTCCTTTTATTTTAGTTTAGATCGAAAAAAATGATTTCTAAGTTTTGTGGGAGTTTGACAAAATGATCGATCATCTTTGAAATTGTTTATGCGCTAGAAGATAGTGACAGCTGCTTCATCATTACCATATTTGACAACCACGAAATTACAATCACATATTCTAGACTTTTTATTTGATTTGTGTTGCTTTATTTGAAAACTGTTTAAGAATATAATAAATAGAAAATAATTGACTGTAGCTTTTTAAATTTTCGAATTCTAATGAATAAATGATTTTCTGTATAATAAATTAAATTTTAATGACTATCGTATAATAGGATTCTTATTCAAATTATCATGGAAATTTTACGAGATGGTCTCATGTTAAATGACTTTTTCATCACAAATTTGAAGATTATACGAGTGTGCCATAATTACCTCGATCAAATTATTTCGATTTTAAGTAAAATAACATATCCTTTTTACAACTTAACTTAAGTGGATCTTGAAAATGAGGTTTATCTCTATTACGCGTGTTCGAATCCAACTGATGTTGTCTAAGTGATTTTGTTGGTGATTGCACGAAAGTGATTACGCACTAATCAACTTTGGCGCTCCCAATATCAAGAACCCTTGCCTATTATTATACCCAAGACAGTCCTAAGACACGATTAGTGAGATTCTAACACGCGCTATAGAGATAACCCTCATTTCAAGATCCACTTAGGTTGAAAAAAGGATATGACTTGTTGTGTGGGGTTGTGATTTTAATGTCGCAGTATTATGACCCATTTTATTTTTTGAAACGAATCTCCTAAATTTGAAAACGAACCTTACTGTGTTTCGATAGATATATAATTATTGATATAATATTGTATTGAACCGAAGTATTACTACGATTTTTAGGTTATAAAACGGTTGTAATGATTTTTACAAAAAAATTAAAAATAAAAAGCCGCATAACTTGTCCTTGGTAATTGAAACAAATGAATTTCGAGTCGCCCAGCTTTTTGGCACAAAAAACATAAAATCCAGGACATAGGTTTTTTAGTGTACATTGAATGACAAATTTTATGGTTTGTAAAAACCCCTAGCTAAAATACTTAAGCAGTTTTGGATCAAATAAAAATCACAATATTTTGGATTGCTTTAGAATTTCCTATAATTAATAAAACTTAGAAGGACACAATTCGAAATTGAAAAAAACTAAAGTTTCATTTTGATTGAGTTATTGCCGAAATTAGTATGTTATCTTTCAAAACTATGAGCCATTGCCTGACTCTCACTGAGAAAAACCAATCAAAATAGACTGTTTTAGATAAACAATTTTCTATTATAAAAGATACTTTTGAACTTTTTTTGACGTTTTTAGATAGTAATTGTCTATCACGCTTTTTACAAAAGAAACTTTACCAGCGGGACCATTCACTTCAAAACAGGAACGAGGCCTCGCGAGGGGAAATGATGTTCTCTGTATCATATCTAAAGCGTTTTTGGGGAATTATGGAAGCTGATTTGTAACGGATTTTGAGAAAATAATCTGACTAGGTGAGGTCAATGACTTTTTTTAGGAGACTGAGATACGATATTAAAATAAATACCGTATGTTTTTGCTTTATATTTAAGACTTTGTTCATGACGAAATTTTTATTCAAATTGAAAGCCATAAAAATAACTTCATTATCCATAATTTTCCTCTTTTTATGTTCCAAATGCTGTATTTTGAAAATTTTTGAATAAACGAAAATCACTATAATTTAATTTAAGTCTTTTTTAAAATTGACCATTTTGAGCATAAACAAGTAACAAGTTACGTATGATAATGAATGTATTTTGATGGAATTAATTTTTTAATTTAAATTTCGTCATGAACAAAGTATATAATAGTATTATGGCTCGAAGTTGCGTTACCATAATACTTATGCGGAAATTGCTAAAGTATATTTTCTGACTTTGAAAATTTGATTGCATATAGAAAAAACAATTTTTTCGGCTTTTCGGGAACTGGTTGCTGAATAAATTGATTATAAGGCTATGGGTCGTGCTTGATGAGGACCTCATTATGGGACACGAAAATAAATTTTCATAATTTTATTTTAATGATTTTTTGACAGAAAAAATATGGGCAATAACATGCGCAGTATTTGGCAGTCTTTTTTACATTGTTAGAAATAATCCTTTCTGACCCAACACTATTTTGTATGACATAAGCTGAAATGTATTAAACGTATCCTCGTTTGTATAAAGTAATTATCAAAAATCAGTCAATTATTAATTTTGATAATTTTGTGATATTCAGATTATTTAGATGAAAATGGAAAATGCTCAAAATCGTCAACAAATTGATATGAATAATCAAGTATCATCAAGATACATATAAACTTGATTTCAGGGGGTACTGGTCGCCGATTTTACTTATAAAAAATATATGACCATAAAAATAAATTATTATTGCTATAAAAAAACACTAAAATCACAAAATTAAATGATTTCGAAAAATATCATAAATTTTGAAAAAAATTTCTAAGATATTTTCCTAGAGTAAAATTTTGAAGATTTGAATGGCCGCGTAAAAAACTGTTTTTTGACAAGTTAAAATTCAGTTTTATTTCCCTTTCATTCATAAGTCTCATCACAGTTGCATCTTTTTTTCAAAAAATTCACCTTCTGGTATACAGTATATCTATATGAGAAATAGAAACTCTGTTTTTGATGCCACATTTGCTCAAAAATATTCCAAAAAATTTGTGAGATTCCACTGCATATAATGTTTGCCTACACATGTTATTTGAAAAAAATCAAATTTTTTCAAAACTTTTATCAAATTGAGCCAAATTACTCTATAATATAAACCACCACCCTCTAATGAAAACCATGACCATTTGTGGAAACCATTTTTTTTTTGCAAAACTGGGGTTTCACAAATGGTAAGTTAGTGTAGCCATAATATTTAAGAATTTTTTCCGTTTTTTTTATGCAAATTTTTAAAAAGAGGATATACTTTGAAATTTTGAACAGAAATTTCTGTCAGACGAGAATCACGAAAATTATCATTTGATTTTTCTTTAACTCGAAAATTTCTTGATATAGGATAGTTTTACGAAATAGTAGTCTTAGCTCTTTGTCAAAGCAGGTAAATTAGCAGTAATGACTGATTAAAATGCAAATCGGCAACCAGTACCTCTTTTAACTTGAACATGCAAAACCGTATTGCAAAAAACCTCTTGACCTCTCAAGACTTCTTGAGATGTGGTATTCGGTTAGGCGAAAATATTTTTTTTTGCTGCCAAGGTTTTGTTCCGGAAGTCTTCATTGGAATTGGAAGACGCCTTATTAGTGGTAACCTCCAAATTTTAGAAAGTCCTAAATATGCCCAAAAGTCCCTTACTCTCAGTTATTATTAATAGTGGAATTCGTGAAACAAATTTGGAAAACGTTACCGAAAACTGTCTATGTTACTAATTGTGAACTCGAAATAACCTGGTGTTTCAGGAGGACACAATTTTGAACCAAAACATTTTGATCGACTGTTTTTAAATGCCTGTATTTTTCTATGGAAATCGACAGTAAAACTAGGTTACAAATTTTCGAATGTTTCATTTTTCCACTAATTTTTTCCTTCATAAGATTTTTTTATTGCACAAATTTTTATCTTCAATTGGTTAAGCTTTTGTGCCTACGCATTTTTTATACCAAATATTCTAAATCCTTGTGTAATTTCGAATTTTTTGCTACGATCCCAAAAATTTCCTGCTCGACGAGTATTATTTCAACCAATCAGCGCCCATTTCATTTATCAACTCTTCCGACGCCCGAAATTCTAAATGCGAGCTAAATTATACCGAAATACACAGGATTTTTTTTCCATTGGTCTAAATATTTTTCTCAAATACAATGGATTTTAATGGTCGAGACTATCCATAATTGGTGAGAAAAATTGAAAAACAGCATGTATTCCATGAGCTGAATCAAGAAGCTTCTTGTTTTCAAATATTTCCACGACCTTATATAAGGTAATTACGCTTGCCAGTATTTAACAAAATGAATAATAAATGCCTCTCAATTAGCCTTGTATAATTCTGACCATTTTTGAAGTATNAAATCGAATGAGCATAGTTAAAACAAATTCTGATGAGCGGTTTTCGAATAAATGGTACCAAACCGGCCAAAATACCACTTTTCTAAGGTTATCTACTGTATTTTTACAAAGTCAGACAAAAAACCACCACAATATTTTTGCTCATTAAGAATCCACTCAATTTGCCAAATGAATGAAGTTGATCGGATATGTAATTAAGGAGAAAATGGTACCTCCGTTTTCGACTTTGCCGCCCTCTTGTGGGAGAACCGATGATTGAAAAGCAACGAGACCATCACCAATCGTTTTTTTGAGGGTGGTTTAGTAATATATCAGAGTTTCAGGCCAACTTTTTTTGCGGACACTACCCCCTTAAATAAGTGGTCAAGGGTATATTCATAAACTTTAGAAAATATGAGATCCAAGTGGACAAAACTTCATTAGCAAATTTGGTTGCTGGTAAATTAAATCTCCCAACTTCTTTGCAAATTTAATTAAGAAACAAACTTTATTGTTTAAAATTTAACAGTTTCAGGTTTTTGAGATCAAGCATATTTATACTTCAACTTTTTTTTCGGGAAAAATTCCAAAATTTCCGTGGTCGAAAATGTTTATGAGTGAAGGTAAAATTATTAATTATTCAAACCTAATTTTTAATTCAAATAAAAAAAAATGCGAAGTTATTGATAATTCGGAATGGTGAAATTTATACAAAAAAAGATTTTTATACTGAGATTCTTGAAATTTAAAAATGAAATGAAATTTTTTTAGAAGTCCATATTTTTTTAATTTTAATAAAACCTTGTTACGGAAATAAACTTTTTAATGGTTTTCGAAAAAGTCACAATTATTTAGAACTCACCTCTAATCACAAAAAATCGATCATGTTAATAAAGGCCAATTTTGAACGTGATGTCCAAATAATGAAATTTTTCCTCAGAAGCGTGAGGGTTAACAACTTCAATTAACTAAATCCAAAACTCTCATCATCGAACAAAACATGCTATTTATTTTTGCGTAGCTCCTTGACTCAATTGTACCGTCTTCAAATCTATTAACTTTCTAATATTCTGACTCATTAGTTCACCGTGAATCCAATCTTAAGGGGGTAGCAGTCTTATGCGAGTCTTATATGCGATTTATAAGTGGTTGAAATATAACGAAATTCTGTCAAATTATGAATGATTTAACCTTGAGGGGATTTAATTTCGGAGGCGATTCGATGACATTATCTTGTAATATATCCTTAATTTAAAACTCTGGAAATAAATGCGGGCTTCGTAAACATAAAAAATATTTAGGAGTCAGATATGTTTATATTTCAGCGCTTCGTTGGATCGCTAATAGCGATTCGCTATCGACGGATTTTTTCAAATTTGACTAAGGGCGCTGCTGAGCACAATTTGAAAAAAATCGAAATCTGAATATAACCTAACCAAGGTCGTAAAAATAAATGAACACAATTAAATTTTTTTTTATGAATTTTCAACAAAATCATACAGGGGGAGGCACAATATCACCAAAAAAAATTCCTGAAAAAAATTGGCGATATTGGGCACTTTCGGCGATATAAGCTCTTTCGGCAATATGGGTACAGAAATTAATTTTTTCGTTAAAGAAATGAAAAACGCGTAGGCAAAGTAATTTTTAATAAAAACTTGCAACATCTTCGCAATTTCGGCGATATTGGCTCTTTCGTCGAGACTGGCGCTGGCAGGAATTAAGCTAGAATTAAGCTAAAAATTAACCTATAATTAAGCTAAAAATCGTGAAGTTTTTAGAAGTAAAGGAACTTTGGTGAACTTATTTGTTATATGAAGAAACAAGATGGAGACCCTACAACCTCCTTAAGGGGGTAGCAGTCTTCAAGGCGGTTTATAAGTGGTTGAAATATAACGAAGTCCTGTCAAATTATGAATGATTTAACCTTGCGGGGATTAAATTTCGGAGGCGAAACAATGACATTATCTTGTAATATCCTTAATCTAAAACTGATCTATAGAAAATGAGATTCAAATCAAATTCTAATTATGACGGGAACAGACAATTTAAGGTTTTTTCTAACCAGATAGATATCAGGTAACCCTTAAATGAACGTTTTTTTATACATTTGGACTATGCCGTATTATGACGATTTATGAGGTTGAAAATCACATTTGAGGCATTGGTAATGATATCAATAATCAACTCATGACCTCGAATTTCCTAAAATTTACTCTTTTGCGAGAATATCCTAATTCGACTCGAAACGCAAAAAATCTCTGACCCCCGCAATGACTAATACTATTGCTTTAATATCTAAAAACTGTCGGTTGGGACTCGAGATTTTGATGCGTTTTAGGTCGACTTGTAAAGAATAATCTCTTTTTTGAAGATTTTTTATAATAATTTAATTTCATAGGATAATAATTTAAATTTCATAGGAAATTTTTATTTGTCGATATTTCGGCTTTATGCCATCTTCAGGACACTAAAAAATAAAAAAAAATTGTAAAAAATGTCTGATACTTTTTATAAGTATGAGTATAAGTAGCCCATTTTGTAAAATAATAAGATGAAGAGTTTCAAACTCGCAAAAAAGGTCGCCCATTTTGTTTTTAAAAACTTGTTTTTAACTTATTTCGTACTGATGATGAATGAATAATTCGAAATTAATATACAATTGAAAAAAATATAATATTTATTATTTCTCGCCACAACAACAGTTGTCAATAAAATGTTTAAATTTTATAGTAACAAATGAATAGCGAAAAAAGACTATGAAAAACGCTCAGTGGTAAAAATTACAATCGAAAAATATTTTGCGGAAATTTTCTCGGAAAATTTTTTTGATCCATCATTGAACATCCGGAGTTCTCGGCGAGTAATTAAAAGATTAATTCTGGGGTTAATCTAACCCTCAGTGTCCTTTTATTATGGGTGTGGCCTAAAGCTATTTAATTTCCGTCGCATAAAAACAAAGAAACTTTCTCAACCGGAACTAGAATGTCGGCAAATGCTACTCAAGCCGCCTTTGCCAATTAATTTCCTGATTACCCCTTTAACTATTTCATAATAATTTATCGATTTGTTCAATTTTTTCGTTCTCGGTGGGTGATTAACTCGTGGCAAGGGAGTGCCGCGGAACTCAAACGTTTATTGTTTTAACTGGCAATATCAAAATTGTTAAGATAAAGAATCAGCGGAAAAGGATGTTATTTAATTTTAATTCATAATCATTCGTGTATAAAATATATTTGAAAATATGCTTTTTGCCTTTTTTGAACATTTTTTTACAAAAAAATTCTCTGGGAAAAAATAAAAGATGAAATAAACTAAATTTGGCAAAAAGTATCTTTGGGGTCTATCAGCTTGATTTTAAAAGCTTAATTTTAGTATTTATCTTATATTCACGAGATGTAGGTTATAAATTATAATTTGTAATATAGCTACTGGAGACTCCATTATAGATCTAGAAGCTATATTCTAGCTTCTTTAAAATACCTAAAGCTACTATTTACAGCTTTCGAAGGGTAGCTATTAGCTACTTAAATCTTGATTTAAACATTTGGCTAATCTAATGAAGCTACCGGTCGTATGTATTTTTCTTTAACCAGCTACCCATAGCTTCAAGTGGCTGTTAGATTTGCAAAATTTCAAACTATTATAGCGCAAGAAATAAACAAAGGAATATTATTGTCATTAACTCATAATATGGGCATTTTCTGAAAGTAATAATATTTTAGAATAAATTATTGAATATATGAATCAAGGGCCCTTAACCGAAAAATCGTGACTATTTGAAAAATGTAGAATACGAGCATTTAATTAGTTGATCCGCCCAAATCTTACTAATGAAATCGGCCTATTCTGCAATCCAGGGTTTTGATTCGGTGCTAGTATTCCGCGTTGTTTGTTTTATTCAAATAGTCACGATCTGTCAACTTAGGGTTTGTTTTTGGTACACTGAATTTTTTTAGGCAAATTTTATTTAACGTTTTTTCTCCTATTTTCAGTTTCACTTTAAAAAATGAGTAGGCCCCACTTGGGACGATTATGCACTTGGGACCAA
>SCLH01002251.1:0-44229 GCA_004367855.1 Oikopleura vanhoeffeni | reverse complement strand
GCTTAGGTGGCTCTTGTGTCGCTTATGTGTGAGGGAGTGTGGTCATACAAAAAGTTATGACATATTTTTTTGCAAGTTGAAGGCTAGTTCTACAAAGTGGCTTATCTGAATAATATTCTAAAAGCTCTGTTTTGCTGATACTTCATTGAGAATATGTCAAATTAGGGACCGGGATACCCTTAAAGAACAGACTGAATTGTTTCTAAGCCGCGTGAGTTGCACGTAGCGTCGAGACAAAAAGTGATTTGTCGACACTTGAGATAATTTGAGGCGAAAATATTAACAAATTATATACTAGCACGGTTTTGAATCACCTGAAGTCTCGACGCCACTGGAAACTAACTCGGTATATTGATAACGATGATGATCGAGCGCTTTATTTTTACACTTTAAATAAAGGGAAAACAATTTTAAGACACCCGGGAATCGTGATGGAAATAAATTAAGGTAGGCCCGACGAAACTTTTTTTTGCCTACGGATAAAAATTATCCATGCAAAAAATTTTCAAAATTTCACCAGGAAAGTGTTCAATAACGTAAAACCGTTTTTAAAATTGCCTATCTTTTGGCATGGAATTTCAAAATAAATTCAAGAATAATTTCTAGCCAAATGATGGACAAAATTTTTTCGAAAAAAGCTGATTTTTTGAAACGAGACATAATTTTTTTCCAAAAATTTTTCTGGGTCAATATCAGCAGAGGAACTATAACTAAACGTGCTCCAAAAATAAATTAAATCTGAGCAGGTTGATTTTTGCCGTTCCTATATTAACTTGCACAGTCTACGAGTTAATATAGATTCGTACAGCATTTATATCAGCTTAGTATCACAAAAATAAATGATGATAGGCTATCATTGATATAAATGATTTCTAGATTCTGCACTTTATGTTTTCGGAACTTACAAGTCTTAAAATCTTGCATTAGCCTGAAAATGAATCTTCGAAACGTTGCTATTTAATCAATAAAGATTTATAGGACATTTTAAGTTTGCTTTCGTAAAAATCTAAATTATCAATTGTACACAAACAATATTCGAATGACTTAGTTTTATCTGTTTTTGAATGATATATCATTAAATATAATTAAGGGCCTCGGCGCATTTTAACAGATACGGATACGGGCTCTTGATGAAAAACTTTTTATTGGGTTAGTATATTCTTCTTAATATACCATCAAAGTGATGGTTCATAATCCAGGCAACTTTTGTAACTAGCGAATTTTTGCATGATGGCTTTTAAAGATAATTTTGAGTTCGAATTAAACTTTTCAAATTCGACAAATTATGAGAAATTTTCGATAAAAGTTTCGAAAATTATGAAAAAATGCCTTATTTTTCGTTCAAATTTTTTTTTCAATATTTGTTACACATCAACGAAAAAACTCTACAAAATGGCTACTTTAACTTTTCCACTGTGTAACCTCATATTTTTTAAATGTTATTTGAAAAATAATATGACGTGGTTTAGTAATTTTTGGTCAAAAATAATTAGAAATATTTTGAAATTTTTTCTCATGTCTTGTTCAAAAATTTTCAAACTAATTGTTTTGGAATCCTTAGCTGAAAATATTGAGAATGACTTTTTTCACTAAATTTAAATATGTCTTCGTTTTGTTTCTTCGCTCTTGTTTATACTCTATATGATATTATGTCTAAAACTATATCATACTTTTTGAAACAAAACTAGGGTTTAAAAGAAATCCATCGAAGTCCTCTTTTATCCAGAATTTAAAAAAATTTATCACACCTTAACTTGTCAAATTAGTAAGCCGACCCATTCACCACGTCAAATTTAATAAATTATAATCATGAAGAAATATATTTCTTTCGATGTGCTAAAATTTCGGTTTTTCCGTCTTTTTGCAAAAATTTAAATTTTCGATTTTGACGTAGAAATCGTATAAAATTAAATTAGATATAATTCTAGTGGTCGAGACCGTATTGAAGGGCTTCTAAGTAATTAAAAATAAATAATAAATTTTACTGTAATTTACACACTTTTTATAGCAAACGCGCGTTTTTTGAGTGTTTTTTCAAAAGTCGATTTATAAAGTAAAAATAATCGATCTGAAGAAAATCAGATTTAACAAAGTGAGCTCAAAAGTGACAACTTGCGTTCGAGAAAGTTTTTATTTAAAAATTTCAAAGTGGGAAAAAGTTTCTTATCACGCGAAAAAAATGAAAAAAGTGCACATCTGTCAAAATGCACCGAGGCCCTTAACCCACCGAGGCATGGAAAAAAAGTTCCCCTGAGGCATAATACCCTTTCAGGAGGGTACAATTTGCACACTCACAGCACCAAAACGGTTTATCCGATTTATAAAATTCTAATCGAACTATAATTTTGGGAACTTGATTTCAATAAATAATTTCCAATAAATTGAAAAAAAGTATTTTAACTTACAAAATTTGAGTTGAAAAAAGTTGGTAAGTTGAGACCTCGCCAAGTCATTCAATTTTCAAAAGTCACTCCCAAAAAAACATTTCTGCTCCAGATATGTCTAGGATGCTTATTTTTTTCGCAAATTGAACTCAAAACACTTTTGTTAAATCCTGGCTAATTTTAAATTTCAACTCCAGATTGGAGTCAAAAGTAATTTTTTCAGAAGTAAGACTTAAGCGAAAAATCGCCTTCCAATCAACTCGTCATAAAATTTGAAACTTTTTTTCAGAAAAATTTTGGGTAATATTTTCAGATTCACATTGTTGAGTTTTAAAATGTATTCGAAAGAGAGCTTTTTTAAATCCTTTTTTCATCATTTTTGGCTGATTTAAAGTGACTTTACCCTTTCAAAAGGGTATATCATATCCCTTTAACACCTTTTGGGTTATTTGAAAGATGTAGGTTGGGGGAGCCAATCCTAACACTCCTGAGACCCCTTCTAGCCACTCATGAGGCCGCTTTCTCTTCTTTTCAGCCTACATCTATCAAATCACCCAAAAGGTGTTAAAGGGATATACCGTATATGCCTCGGAAGGTTAAGGACCCTAGTACTTAGATTTGTAAATGGCGCTCAAAGAAGAAAACTTAAAAAACAGGTAGCTTTGTCCAACCAGGTATTATGTTCGATATGTCAAAATGAACGTATATCATATCCCTTTAACACCTTTTGGGTGATTTGAAAGATGTAGGTTGGGCCAATCCTAACACTCCTGAGACCCCTTCTAGCCACTCATGAGGCCGCTTTCTCTTCTTTTCAGCCTACATCTATCAAATCACCCAAAAGGTGTTAAAGGGATATACGGTATATGTCAAAAATTGAGAATATAAATAAACCGTTCGAATCTATTAAAATTTCGAGCCTCGTAAATGACCGCGGTTACTGCGGTTAACCGGAGCGAAGCGACTCCACATATTTCCGTCCAATTTGACAGGTACCGTTGGCTCAGGCTAGAGTTAAATTAACCCTTAGAAACAATCGACGATTAATAAATCTCATAAAATATTTGGTGTTATTATTTTTCTGGAAAGCGAAGGACTTTTATTTTAGAAGAAGTGTCTAATCTGAAATTTCAATCTTTCTTTCAATTTCAGCCTTTTATTAAATCTATTTTTATTTTTATGAATTAACCGTTAAACGTAAGATTAATGTTTTATAACTAGAGTTTGAACCGATGGGAATTTGAACTTCTGAACGAATGAATTTAGCTAAAAACAAAATATAAATTCAATAGTTGAATTTCAAAAATAAAATAATTATCGACAGAATTTTTTTTTCGGGAGAATTTCCAGGAAATTTTAAATTTAAATATGAAGTAATACTCGTTTGGGCTCAAATTTGATTTTATACTAATAAATTTTTAAAATAATTTATTCAAAAAATAGAAATAAATGCTGAAAACCTACTTTCTGACCATCAGAGGCTCAAAAAATTGTCGGTTTTAGCACTGATTTGACATGATTTTTCATATTTTTTTTTAAAGATGGGTTGTCTCAAAGCCTTTTAATACTTTGTAAAGTATGTGTTTATTTTGACGATCTGACATATTATCATCGTTTTTACTTTGGTATCTGGTTCTCCCGGTTTGAACCTTGGTTATCAATTTATTTGAAACGTAGTGAAAAATTAATCTCGTAGGTGTTACTACCGTATGGTTCATCTTGGACTCAATATATACTCGAAGAAATTAATTATTTCTGAATTCAAAATATTCTTTAATTAATTTATTTAGCTGAATGTCGAGGCTCAATTCAGAATGCATGCTTAATTTTTCAAATATTTGGTTAAGTAATTAAAAGTATTGATAATTATCTATCAGTATAAGCATAATAGCAGGATGTCGAAAGAAATTCTTTCACTTTGATCAAAAGTACCCAAAGAAACTTCGTGTTGCACTACTGAAATTACTTCAAAAATCAATCAATTAAATTGTATTTACACTTAGAAAATCTTGTTAATTCTCCTTAGCCGCGATTTTACTATCAACAACATATATATTAAATCAACCTTGAACACCAGAGGGCGGCCTTCACCGTAAAAACAGAAATGTGTCCTTTAGTTTTCTGCATGGCTCCGTAGCGCCCTCATTTGCGTGTCACAAATAAGTTGGCCGCGGCGCATAGATCAACGCATCATTGCACGCGTATCACGCGCAGGCGCTAGTGAGCTGGGAGCATCGTAGCACTCTCTGAATCCAAATAGCTTTGTTAGGTCTCCATCGAAAACTCGAAAAATTCAACTGATACAATACTCAAAATAATTAACGTTTTTGGGTTATTTACATTTTTATAGATTTACATATTTTTACATACAAAACAAAAACCAACAACAAAAAAAATCGGATTAGAGAAAAAAGTTTTATAGAGAACTTGAACAGGAGAATACAGAACAATGAAAATGAAGGACCTAGTACTGGCAATGATTTCTACGGTTAACTCCGAAACTCTCAATCCATTATTTTGGACAGAAACAGACGAACGGTAAAAAAATTATTAATTTTGATTTTGAGAATGCTTGGAATGTACCATTTTTTTGTAATAGTAAATTCGTAAAAAATCTCGTTTAAAAAAAATGGTCTTAAAAAATAGTGGAATCTAAATTCATAATAGTTTAAAGTTATACTTTTTTCAAATTTGATTAAAGATAATTATAGTTTCTTTACAAAATTGTATACTAAAACTGTAAATATTATTTATATAATATTTTTGTTTTTCTAGAAATTTTTCATATAATATCAATTTTTTTAAGATTTTGTTTAATATTTTCGACCATTTCAGTTCAATTAAATAATATATTCGATGAGTGGTTTGCATAAGGTTCGCATTTTCGTTAAAATTGAAATTTTTTATAAAAAACATTTCCAAAGTGAAATAATTCTAGAAATTTGAAGTTTTTGTTCTCATGCGTTTTTATAATTGCCAAATTTGAAAGCAACCCAGACCACAAAAAATTCAAGTTTGTTGTATCACAAACTTTTTGTCCTTGAATTAGGTAACGTGGTACCGCTGGCACATCCTTAAATCCCAATTCACCATTTCCTTTCCCATTTGTCTTTTGGTTTTCTCGGAAGTACTGACATATTTTTGAGATTATATATATTAGTTAATGGTTAAAAGAGTTAATACACGTTTTTAAGCGATTGAAATAAATCTTGAATAATTCTGTATTCGTTTGAGCTCTCAATCCCATGGGATAAAGAAATTGACCAAATTTAAGACGACAGTCTTTCTTTAAGACACGTTGATTGAAAAAAATGATAACTTATTCTTAAAAATTAATAATTTACTAAGATCTATCAGCATCTGGGTTGATTTTAGGCCTTCTATTGTACACCCTCTTATAAATCTCTTAGTGCTATTTTGGCTTCCTGTTAACAGGTGTCAGTCAGAATAATATATATTTTTTGATCTGGCCGATTTTGGACAGATTTAGCGAAACGTCTGGCGACAAGTACTTCTGAAGATGATTTTTCAGAATCAGTTTCTTACCATATTTTTTTTTGTCTGGTAATAAAACCGTTTTTTATTAGGCTGACGTAGTAAAAAATACGCATTAAATGAAGGATGAAATATTAACTTCTGAGGCAGTTTTCTGATTCATTTGACTTTTCCCTAGTTTTCGCAAAGTCTGATGTGGCCGATAAAGTAAAAAAACCGATAAACCGATAATTGGTTACAAAACGGTTACTTTGAACTGGCAAATCCCGTTTTCCGAATAAGGGAGTCTCGTGCTTTACCACGACGAATACTAATTTTTTGATATCGATTTATTATCTAAACATTTTAACTTACAAATTCAGTACAATAGGAAACAATTGAAAAGTATTGATATCTGAACAAAATATCGTTATTTTTGGATAATTGAAGACAAATAAAGAAAAAAATTAGTTTAAAAAATCGTGGAATCTAAAATTCATTATAAGTCAGAAAAAATGTTTACTATTATTCAATTGTTTGAAAATTATATTTGTGTTCTGAAAATATTCTAAACGGATCTCCACCTTTTGTGTGGTTGACAATCCCGATCCAAATTATGCCAAATGTGTGGAGAGGATTGGCTGAGCTTAATTGTCATCATTCTTGCCAAATTAAGCAATATTTTAATCGGGCTTCCCGACCGCTTTGGAGATCCATATAATATAATAAATTTGAAAGTATTGAAATCTGAAAAAAAAGACAGTTTCTTAATTAAAGTCTAATTATAAAACTATTTAGACATCCTTAGTGAAACCTATTGCCAGTTCATATTCACTTTAAATTTCTGGAATATTTGAATATCATTAAAAACTTAACCTTTTAATTCTGGAATTTTTTCCTTTGGCGAGTACCTTTTTAACCCTCACGCGCGTCAAGTTTTATGCATCGTCAAACATTCAAATATTAAGCTACCAACATTGATATATATTTGAATAAACATTTTAATATCACGATTAAATTGAATTTATAGCCTCTTGTTTCGACGCTAAAATTAGACGTGATGAGCAGGCACCATTTTTGACCAAAAAACCTGACCTCGAACGAGAAGCCGACTTTTGATATTGTCAGTTTAACAGATTTATAATCTTTAATTTTGAATTTTATTGCTTTCTCATAATTTAACCCCTAGAGTTATTTTATATTCCGACGTTCGACATGTGAAATAGATACAGTGCCAAAATATATTGTATGAATTATTAAAATTAGAAAAAATGTATCCATCTTTTTTGAAGATTTTCAATTAAGTAACAGTAAATCGATAGCAAGGTCATAGGAGAAAAAATAATTTCTCAAACGCTTTTGCTTCGATTTTTTATTAGCTGATCATTAGTCAACTATTCAGGCAATAAATCTTAATTTTATTTGAGTTTCCACATCACGATCTTTTTTTGAATTTCGCGCCATTTCCGGCTTTTGATTGTCTACCCTTCACTCATTTGTCAACACCTCAAACTTTTTTGCTTAAATTTGCTAAACCGGTCCTCGTTCTGTCTAATATGACGTTTCGACCTATTTGCGTGATTTTATAACTAAACTTTATGACTGATTTTTAGCAGATTATGAAAATTTCGAAATAAAAATTTTCAAACCATTTTTCTTGTACGCTGTATGTACAGTATGTAAATTTGTTGTTCGAGAAAAGCAAGAGAAGTCTGTCTTAATTTAAATAAAAAAATTTGTCCATTTTTCATTATTTTTTGGGAAACTTAAAAAATATAAGCAATAAATATAATATTCTAGTGATTTTTTTAATTATTTTATGAAAATAAAATTTAATATTTTACTATTTTTTTGGTATTTTTAATTTTTTTGTAACAACGTGAAATAAAGCTCCGTAAAAATTAGAAAATTAGGTTTCTTAAATTTCAAATTTTTCGGTATTAACTACCGGTAATGCTCTTTACCACGGTAGTTAAGGTCATATCACTTTTTTTCTTATTTGGCTTTCCAAGTGCATGTTCTAAGATATGATATTTGTTATTTTTTGACGCAATTAAATTGACATTTCTCGCCCCTCTTATTTTAGCTTCAAATCGAGCGGAAAACTATCCTGGACCCTTTTAAAATAGATTTTTAAACACTTTTTAAATTTGGCACTATACTAAAGAGTTATGAGCCTTATACAGATCAAAGAGCGGGCAAAAGTACCATTTTGTTTTGGGTATATTTTCGCTTGAATGAAGATTTTATCAGAAAAATGTGAGGAATTATCCTATATTGTGCCAATATCTCGATCCCAATTTTTTTGATACATCATCTTGATAAACGTCTTAGTTTTAGTCTTATAAGGACCCGGTGCGCGCCCTTATAAAACGGATTGCCATCTCTCTGGCCCGATCCCAAGAAACCCACTTTCAGTTCTTCTTCCGATAAAATAACAAATGAAAATTTCCGCGTTATGCTATAAAATACATTTATTACGGAAGTTGGAAAAAACTGAGTTTTTGTCGCGTGCCGTGGAAAATTTTATGAATTGGCAAATATTCAAAACGCGTTCAGTTTTGGGTCACTCAGGTTAAATCCCTGTTTTTGTGACCTCGGACTTTCAAACCCCGTGTTAAAATTGCAAATATAATAAAGTAGTGAAAATGTTGGATTTGTAATAAATTCATATTTTGACGATTGTATTTCATTTTCTTCAAAGAAAAATAAACGCTTAGCAGACAAAAATATAAACTGAACTTGAAAACAAATTTGACTTTAAGGGAGTGGGTGTCGCTGATTTGGGCCTTTTATAAGACCATTTCACGCCAAACTAGTAAAGGAGATATTCCGAAAACAATTGTAACTTACAGAACCAACCTTCGCGGTGAATTTCCATTATACAGAAATCTGATACAATCGCACCAACGCAAACACACAAATATTTAATAAGCGTCCCCAAGAAACACTTATAAACTATCTCCTCTGTCAATTTACATTTTTTTTGGGGTTTTTTTAGTGTCAGGCTAGACAACAACAATACAAACATCTTCTCACTAGCTTTTTTCAAATTTTGGCTAATGACGGCCAAAAAAGTCAAAAAACGAAATCAAAAAATGAATTTAGGAGGCTCCGTAAAAATGTATCTCGTCCTACAATTTTGATCATAAAACTTCAGTTCATACTTTTTATGAAAGCTAAAGAGTTGTTTGATAATTAATCACTAGGCTTTTTCGAATTTTCGGTTTGGCGTGTGTTGCGGGTAGTGTCAATTTTTCATTTTTATTTTGAATTTTGACAAAATTTAGAAACCAAAAAAATTGAAAATTCACAAAATGCTTCAAAATATTTTTTTTCCGTAAATTAAAACACTTTTAAGGATTTTGGTGCAATTTAAAACTCGGTAGCGTCAAAAGAAAACAAATAAGTGCACTTTCAATTTAAATCATAAATAAATCAATAATTTTTGTTTTCGTGTTTTGGCCGCCAAAAGAAAAATTCCGAGAAAAGGGCGCTAATGCATCATGAGTGAGGCTTCTTTGGAGCCTGACACAAAAAAATAATAAAAACTGATGAAAATTGAAGGAGAAGATACGAACTGCGTGTTTTTTCAGGAGGCTTATTAAAAGCGTAAGTGTGGGCGTAGGTGGCATATTATCAGATTACTGTACTTTTAATAATGATCTTGAAGAGTTGTTCTTCAAGCTTCACAAGTTTTTGAATCATTACCACTGCCTGTTTGTTGAGAATCGGCATAGCAAAACCCGAAATCAGCGACACCCACTCCCTTAAAGCGTTGGTTATTGTTTTAATAAAACAGACACAAAATAAAAACCTATCAAAAAAATTTATTTGTCCGCAAAGCATTTATTATTTTTTAAAACCAATTTTTCAACCCAATTTTTAAGAACGTTACTTTTACTTTAATTATCATCGCCTTAAAGACAAATTTGCCATATCAATGAATAATTTCCTAAAAATGAAAATATGCTGAAGTTTCAATACAACTTTTTTGTTGCTTTAAATTAACTGGTGTTCTGAGTATGCCCTTTATACCTCGAGAAGTTTACGGTCCTCAGCCACTTTGCTATTTCCTTCTTAAAAGTGTTGTACCACAAATGTCGACAAAAGTGGTCTGATCTGGTCTGGTCACAAAATAAAGTTGAATTGCAAAAATTGAAATTAAGACGAAGTTAAGATCATCAAAATTTACAAGTTGTCGGGTTCTTAAGGGAACCCCGCTTTGACAACAAAAATATCATAAGTGACATATGTTTTAAAAGAGCTAAATCCGCCGCGGTATGGTCAGGTCGTTACAGGGGTTTAAATCGCTAAGTTTTCGAAATCTCATGTACAAACCTTATTTTTTGGTATTGAGATTGATTGGATCGGCTAGGTTTTTAAGACGGATATTTACTGTAAGACCCGAGAATCGCCTTTTGGTGACATAATTGGAGCAGAAATCACGCTGTTTTGGTAGCAACTCATCCTCGTGGGTGTCTATGGGTTAATCCAGCGTTTTATAGGGCAAATGTATATTTCAAATAGGTTTTCCCGACGATTTTTTTGGCAAAATTGAAAAAAAAACTAATCATGTTAGTTTCAGTAGTTTTTTTTAATGCCTTCGCAATGCGGAGTCCGCATAGGCCATAAATGATCATAAACTTTTGGAAATATTCCATGAAGTTCGCAATACTGTAAAACAGTTAATATTATCCAAAAAAAATGTATTCCAAGTAATAAATTTTGATGTTACGATATAATCAGAAATAACAAAAAACTCAATAAAATAGCTCTGCCAAAATTTTTATTTTACTATTTTTTACAATCTAATCAGAAGTGAGATAATTTTTTGTTAAATTTATCTATATTTATTTTATACAAAAAATCCGAATTTTACGAGAATTTTATCACTCTTGACTCCGTTCCAAAATTTTAAACGAAAAATAAAACCCTTGTTGTCATAATTCACCCGTTATCGCAACGACAAAAAGGGGATCTTAATTGAAACATTTATCTTTCAATGACGACCGTTTTTATCTAGCTAAAAATTTTTATGGAAAAATATAAATTTTTATCTAGTTTGTGAAATTTTTCGCCATGACATCGTTTTTTTTGCGTCTTTACATGTTAAATTTCAGAAGTTATGAAGAGGTGCAGTAAAAACCCGGTACCGAATTATGTTTATGGTCAATAATCTGTTTTAGAAATTTTCGATATGAAAAATTCACAAGCCCTTTGTTTTAGACAAAGCTGATAAATATTAAATATGGTCAACCAATTTTTAGAGCAGTTCCTGGTATCAAAATAGAGGGTTAAAATTTTTTAAATTTGCAAAAACGCTATTTTTGCTACTCATGTTAAATTTGCATATATTTTAATTATCGATGCTCTTAAGGGTTGATAAATATTTATATACAACTTGTATATTTATATATTTTGTATCACTCAAGAGCGAGTTAGGGCATAGATAAGAATCATATTTTTTGACATTTTCACGATCGCCGGAAAACGGGACATTTTAGCGAGTCGAATAATAGCGTTGGACACTTATTTAATGCAAACAAAAAACAATTTCCGCAAAAAAGTTGAAATTAACAAGTGTCCAAAAATTTTCAATAAAACGGGAAATTAAGGAGAATTTGAAACGTTGAAAAATTCCACAAACTTCAAAACTCAAAATAATCGGTGCTGAATTTTTTATCTGTGTTCTAGAATTCTTTAAAATTCTAATTAACCAATTAAAATGTCATGATTTCGCTTAATTTTGTAAAAGAACTAAAGTTGATCAATTTTTCAAAATATTCAGCAATTTTGAGCAGTTTTTTATTTTTGAATATCAGCCACGTTCTGTTTTCGCATTTTCAAGATAAAATATTTTGAAAAGCTATCGAATACATTGGGAAATTATAAAGCAAATGAAATTTTAATCTGTGGTCTAGAATTCTAAAACACTCTTATTGAACATTAAAAAATGCCATGCTTTTCGTAAAACACCAAAGTTGATCAATTTTATCAAGCCACATTTTTTAAAATATTCGAAAAAATTTTAAATATGCGTTTGAACATAAACTATCTCTCAAATTTTAATAATTAAAAAATTCCGAATACTCAAATCTAAACAACTTTTCGCCCAGTTGGTTTTTAATGATAGGGCCATTAAATAATGATGTTCTAAATGATGAGATAAAGTATCCTCCGATTTTGGTAGGTTGATTTTTATCATTTGAAAAGGATACTTATCCGCTCGTACACCAAAATTCGGGCCCCCGTTGCCCACTTGGGTCTTTTGTAAATTGTGCGGTTCGTAGTTGCTCTGAAAACTGAAAACTACAAAAAATAGTTGTCAAGGGGAGTCCTTTAGATATCACTTTTAACTGCGGGGACAAGATAACTGGACACGATGCGTTCGGCCATTATTAGGTTTATCTGCTTGTTTCAGTACAAAATTATGATTTGGGCATCGGGAAGAATAAACAGAAAATTATACGGTTGTTTGAGTCAAAAAGCTTATCAGGAATTTGCAAAATTACTTTCGTAAACGAATTTTTTCAGTTTCAGCTTCCGTAATAACATTTTTAAATTTGATTTTTATGGAATTTCTATGACGAAATTTCAATTTCATATAGTTTGTCAGAGTTTGACAAATAGACACGGGTCATCGAAAATTATCGACTCTTATGGGTCATAAGTAATGGCAGTTGAGTAACCTGATTCGACCCAAAACGCACAAAAATTCCAAATTCACGCTTAGGCTACGTCACTTTCTGAATTGAGGTATATCCCTTTATCACTTTTTGGTTAGAATGCGTAGCCACAACTCTAAAATCACACGTTAAAAGGAGTAGTGGCTACGCATTCTAACCAAAAGGTGATAATGGGATATGATATACCGTATATAAAAGGTTGGTATCACTAGGCCTCTACTTTCGCGTTCGCGTTTGACCAGATTTAACCGGATTACACTTCTTTGGCCAATAAGAGCTTCGAAAATAAGTTCAACTACGAACACAAAAGTGAAGGCCTATTGATGCCCTGATAACGATATTATGATCGATTGCGTCGGTTAAAGATTTTGGTACGTTTTTGATTGAATCAGGATATTTTCTAAGATTTAAAAAGTTTCAAATCTTATATTTTGAAAATTTTTTTTAATTTTCACGCTTAGACTTTTTTTGATTTTAGTAATTTTCTGATAAAAATGGATTTTTCAACTTTGCTATTTGGTAACTTCATGCAATATCATAAGAGGTGTAGATGATAACCCAATTAAGAGGGTGCCAATTTCACACAGTTCTAAACGTGAGATGGTTAATAGGATGCTTAGCTCGTTACAGGATTTATGAATTTTCTCATTCGATTTTTGAAATAATCAAATTTTTAAGGAGGTCCTCTGTAAGCAGCAGGTGGCCAGCGTCTCAGTTTCAAGGTCCATCTGTTGCCCGTGAACCAAAAATTCTAATTTTTTCTAAAAAAACAAAAATTCGATTCTCGAATCCCTTCTGGACTTGAAAACAAAAATAGGAAAAGCTTTCTTTGGTTAAGGATTACGCCAGGCATTCCCCCTTATACTTGAACATTTGTTGATTAATAAATAATGAATTCTTGTTTGGAGTGCTATTTTCATAGGTTGTCCCGAGTAGGAATTTCGCTTTTATTAAGGAACAAACGCACTTGAAAAAGTTACGTGGAAGAATGACCACAAGCATTAAATTTTGTGGATTCCAAATTAATTTGTTATAAAAACAAAATACTGTTACAGTATACAATAAACCACAGGGTAGGCAACGAGGTAAAATAACCTGAAAATATTTTACTTAGAAGCTCAAATTAGCCTAGTTTTTCCAACATTTATAATATCAACTATATTTTTGAAATTTTACTGAATTATAAAATATGATATATTCCCAATAAAAGCTGGATATCAATTATATTTTCGCAATTTTAAAAGAATGTTAAATTTAAATCATATAAAGTACAGTTTAAAGGATTATTCAAATTATTAAATTTTTACTGATATTGAAAATATAAGGAATACTATTTATATACCTGTATATACCGGTAGAAACTGATAATATTGTTTTTTTTTGAATTTACGCTATTAATTAAATTTATAAATAACAGTTTTGGTCCCCTTGGTAAAATAAAAAAAACATTTAACTTAGAAGCTCAAATCAGCCTAATTTCTTCGGTTTCGAGCTCAAAAACCTGGCATTTTGAATATTAGGCGAGGTAAATCAAATTTATATATATATTCCAGAGAGAACGTTTTTTGAGTTTAATTTGATTCATTATAAGGATGTTTGGTATTTTGGGTGAAAATAAAGAAAATTCCGCTTAAAAAACGATCAAGCGTATAATTTTGCAAACTCAAAAAATACTATATTTTTTTGTGAATCAACCTGACATCGGGTCTTTTTGTGAAGAAGCCTAAAAAAGTTATTTTTCGGATAAATTCCAATTTGAGCTCGGTCAAGTTTTGATAAACTGGTCAATTCATTCATCTGATGATTACATTTAAAAATCCGTCAAAAAAATCTATTTTAATTTTTAAATATACAAAATTCTCTCAAATCTCAGCGTTGGAATCAATAGATTTGAATTGGATTAAGCCTATGGCTCATGTCCTTGAAACAGCGTGCGCATGCTCTCTTAATTGACTCAGAAACTGCGTATAATTTAATATTATTAAATTTGTCTGCAGAGTTATAATCGAATTATTGCGCGTTTTCAGCCTCATTTGGTAGGCAATATTGGCAGGTTTTAGGCTTGGCAAATAGGACGAAATATGTGTATACAAACTCGGGTTTTTCACAAAAGAAATGGTTGAATGAATCTTTAATTGTCAGTCGACTTCCACTTATGTTTTACTTGAGTGCACATTTGAAAGTAAATTTAGATATTTATAAATACTCTCTTGTGAATCATCAAGAATTTGGCAGACAAACATCTGATCTCTAGAATCGTCTTCTTCACTTGAAAAACTTCTTAAAAACTTGAAAAACAAAAAAACTTTTGCTGAAAATGCAGAATCGTCAATAAATACCTTTTTCTAGCATATTTTAAAAATACAAGATAGTCAAAATGTTTTAAAAAGCTTTTACGTATACGGTATATGGATTACAGAACCTTAGTGGACAGATCCTGAATATTTGAAAAAATGCGGAATCTGAGCATTTGTTTGGTTGATCCTTTCCAAATCTGACCAATGAAATCGGTCTATTATGCAATCCGGGGTTTTGATTCGGTGCTAGCATCCCGCATTGTTTTTATCATTCAAATATTCAGGGTCTGTCATCTGAGGGTCTGTTATCCATATCTGCAAGATTGATTATTTTTTTATTAAAAAAATGGTCTTTCAAAATCTCAAGATAAATTCAAGTTTTTCTGTGTGGTTTGAAACCACTGGTTTCATTCCTTTTTTTATCTTTTAGAATACATTTTGGAGGGATGAACTAGGAAAGCGAAAATTGACTACAGAATCTAAAGTACAGATATACATTATTTTCATGAATCTCGGGATATCTAAAATTGTTCATTGTTCTTTGAGATATAATGCTTTTTTGTTAGAACTTTTTTTTGAACTTTTTTTAAACTAATATTTGTTGAGCTTTCGATTTATTGCAATTATTTTAGAAACACTATTGCTAAATTACTCACCTTGTTTCAAAAATGATTGTAATAAATCGAAAGCTCAACAAATATTAGTTTTACTAAAAACAGTCATATCTAGAATTTTTGATATAATTTCAGGGACTAGAATTTACACCAACAAACTCATTTAATTTAAACTTTGAATGCTATTTTTTAAAAATGTCGATAAATTCTTATTAGAAATTTTAATCACCGTACCTTTCAAGATAATGCATAATTTCGAAATATCAAGCGTAGCTTTAAATATCTTAAGAAATTTTCGTTATAAAATCTTCACCAAGAAATTCTAGTGAAAATATGATCTTTACCTGTTTGCAATGTGCTAACTTGTATAAAAGGTTAATGTTCCATAATCCCAGTGTGGCAAAAATAGTACCACCATTTTCAGCTTACGTAAACGCCATCTGTCCCAGCCACCCCCTTAAAACATCTCTCACACATTTCAAATTAAATTTGGTAACAGTTATTTCGTCTTTTTGAAAACTAGCTTATAACCAGACAATTGGTTTAGGGAAGAAGTGACTTGTTTTATGTCACACGAAAAACACACTCATAAGGGCGGAATGACACTTTTTTGTCAAATAGAAGGCGCGGTCTCATGATTAGGTTAGGTCCTTAACTCTGGCCGTTGCGTCAGAATTGATGCAGAGACGATTGCGATTGCGGTGAATTCCGACTAAATTAATTATAAAGACCATTTGACAGCGAGGATAAATCGCGGGAATCAAAATATTTATTGTTTAGACTTAGCTAAATGAATCGGACTTTAAATTAGACTTTAGAAATTATGACCTGAAAATATGGATCAGCTAGAATAAAAACTGTTTAGGTCAAAACACCCCGGTCGGAAACAAATTTTAGTTCTAAATAAAAATGGAAATGCATTGAAATTTTATTTTTATTCCTGACCACAGGCCATTTTTTTGCCATTTAAATAGCCATTTGGTGAACAGAAAAAAATCATGCGTATTCGAGTCTCAGAAGAAATTATCCCGATTAAAGCTCGATTACAATTTAAAGTGGCTATTATTTATTACATGACACAAGATGAAAATAGCATATTGTTAAAATGTCAACTTGTCATGTATTTCTACTCAGTAAAATTTTGGAATTTTTTTCACAAATAAACTTTTAATCAGTCTGATTTGATACTGTTGAATATACAGTAGTTACTCTGTTATAGTTACCCCTATTATAGTTACCTTTTATCTGTTATAGTTACCCTTTTTAGAGAAGTTNACCAGTACTCCCTTAATAATGAAATTTAAGTTATGCCTGTTTTTTAAAATACAAAAAACAAATATAAGTTACAAAAAAGAGAATTCTCAAATTGAAAAAAATATTGAGTAATTATCTGTTAAAGTTACCCAATAACTCATTAAAGTTACCTTTTATCTGTTATAGTTACCTTTTTTCAAAAGTTCAGGGGTAAATATAACAGAGTAACTACTGTAAATACTGCTGTAACGTGATCGAGCTATAACTACGGTGAAATCTGAGGCTCGATCACCCTTATATTTTCGCATCAAAAAGTTTCGCGTAAAAATATTTTGTGTTTTGTTCGCATTTCAAGAAAATTGCTTGATTAACCTCTTATACCAATGTCTTTTAGCTTTTTCTAAAAGTTTCGCTAAAGCCAAAGTCAAAAACCAAACTTGTTCTCTGCACACTGAAAAATTGGCTGTTTAGCCAAAACGTCAAAAATAAACTATTTTTAAATAGAAAATAAATAAAATCACAGAATTTACAATAAATTTATAGTATAAAGAATATTTTCGAAAAAATCTAAAACAACTATATAATTGATGTTTGAAAAAAATTAGATAAAAAAATTAGAACAGAATTTCTAAGAAAAGAAGAAAACTGCAAAAGTAAACCTTTTGTTTTGCCATAAAAATGTCAAATAACCATTACAGATCCTTACAACTTTCACCTATTCAATTTTATGTGTAATTTGCGGTATTAGCCTTTGAAGCCTATTCTAAAACCCTTTTTTCGATTCGATATCCTTATAATTTATTATTAACGCCATCTTGAGACATTTTACTCTTCAATTATTATCAATATGTCATAGTTAGCGTCCTTCTAAGGCCCGCGCCGCGCTCCCGATATTTGCATTTTTTTCAAGGGACACAACTGTTACGGAAAAGTTCCCTTTAATCTGCGTGACAGACCCCCCTTAAGTTAACTTTCTTCGATATATAAAAGAAACAATGGTTAATAATGAGCCTCTTAAGGGTTTGGCAAACTAACGGGCAATATGTTCCGTAATATCTCATTATTTTTTATCAAGAGAAAGCCTTTGATGTCGCATAGTATACTTTAGCGTCGAATTCAAAGGCATTTTTTGCTTATCATTCACGCCCAAATATGCGGGTGAGCAAAGTGGGGTATCAAGTGTGACACGAATGGGTGTCTTTTCCCAAAATGCACTACCCATCAAAAAACCTGGACAAATATTTTGCTCTCTGAATTTGCGATAACTTTATCAGAAAGTACCTACTATGTAATATTTGATGGCTATGTGGGCTTAAATTCCATTTTTGAGAGAAATGTTTCACGTGCAAAATTGCCCACGGTTATATAATTTAACAAAGTGCTTTCTCAATGCTCTCGGCACATTTTTGAATAATTTTTTTATAAATATAATTGATTTCCTCATCAGTAGTGATAAAGGAAAGATTTTATCTTACCATAAATGATCACTAGGGAGCTCAGTTATTCCATTTTTTTACGATATTTTTAAAACTTTTATTGTCAAAGATTTCTAGTACAATTTAATAATCATGTAGGGAACTAATGCTGATTTTGCCATGGGTCGCTGAAAGTTGTTTCACGAAATTGCAATTTTGAGAACTCCAATGGAGTTACTCCATTTTGATTTTTGTCTTCATAAAATTGATTTTTCACAAGCTAAATTATAACGACAAATAATCAGTACCGTTGTTTTTAAATCTATCTTGGAAACATAATAATTTTAGAAAAATAAGCAAAAAATGGTTTCCATAACAATTTTTTCAGTTTTTCGAAAAAAGTTTCCAAGAAATTAAATTGGTTTTCAAATTTTTTTTATGTATTTTTAAGAAACTCACTTCAAAAATTTCATGATATTTATACAATTGATTTTCCTTAACTTTTTTATAAATCCTCTTTTTTCGAAGCTTAAAATCGACAGACCGTGTTTTTGACAAGTATGAAGAAATTATTTGTGACCACGGTCACATCTGGCTCCTTATATGATGTTGAATTTCCGATAGTTTATCAATCATCTGTTAATTAACGAGGTTTTAACATGACAAATTTGCATGTTAAAATTCGCAATAAAATGGCTTTTTAATGCTACACTAGATGCTCCCAGATGGGGTTTAAATGAAGCAGAAATAATAAAATTATCGAATATTTTTCTGTCCAGTTTTTTAAATCTAATGAGATGACATATTCGAATGTACCATTTCGAAGGGAGGCTAATCCTCTTTGACAACCTCTTCATAAATTGGATCGAACATGCCTTTTAAAATTCAACCTTCAGCCTAAAATCGATTGATCGCCCTCTCAACATCTTAAAAATGTGTACAGATTTTCACAATGACCCCCTTCGAATACATAATATATCCGATTTTGATGGCTATTAACGTATTAAGAGGGTCGTTAGGATAAAAAAACTCCATTGTTTTATACCCACTTTCCATAATAAAGACACCATAATTTTTTTCTTTCAAATAATTGAAATAACGAAATGCGCGTGAATACACCCTTATCATAACATTTGTTCTGTAAAATAGCTAACATTCATTTCAGAACAATCAGAAATAAAAATCGGAAACGTTTACAAAATATTATGAATACGATTAACCATGTTGGGTGATATGTACGGTATAATATTCTATTTTTTCAAACAATTGTTTGAATTTAAATGACTGATCAAAAATCTCGTTTTTATGCAATATTTATTTAGCCAATCAGTGTCCTAGAAACCTCACAAGTTTATCCTAAATCCATGAATGTTTCGTGGAACTGTTTATGTAATTTTAGCGGTGTGATATAATATTAACTCTCGAGCGTAATGCTTTATTTATCACAGGGCCTTGTGGTCTATATTTGCCATTTTTTTCAGTTTCAATGCTGCCGAAAAAAAACTAGCAAATATAGACCAGTCACTTCGGTAATAGATATTTCAAATTGCATTATACTCTCCGTTAAAATCATATGCATTCAGGGTGTTATTCGATATATTATTTTGTAAATATACTTTTTTCTCAGAAATTCTAATTCGTTGAGCCATTTCTAATAATTAAAAAAACATGACCCTTCAAAGGTCCCGATCCCATCAGTTTTTTCTTAGAACATGTCACAATGGTCCACTGCCAAAAAACTAAGTAAAATGTCCAGCCACCCATAAGGCGTTTTTGTGTTAATTATTTCTGATACTACTGTTAGAAATGATGATTAATATTATATGAACCTCCTTATAGCCTAGAATCTCTAATATGGTACAATTCTGGTAACGAACAGATCGCTGAATTATTAAATTGACTCTTTATCGATCTGAGCTGACCCTACTCATCTGACATTAATACTGTTTAGTGCGGTAAAATGCATTATTCTTAATCTAAAGTCTTACAAAACCTATTAAAGACCCTTAAGAGGGTCCATCGTTCTGACTGGGCCCTAAATTAAGTTTTTGAATTGAACACTAATGAATATTTAAATGAAGACTTTTGGCTGATTACTGACCGAATTTTGAAGGTCAGAATTAGTGGTGATAAAAGCGATAATTTTCAGTATCAGGAATTGTCACCAGAGGCGCTTACGACTAAAATTCCTTCTTAAATTTTTTAATCTGAATTTTTTGCGGTTGTTTCAAAAAATAAATTCAGTTAACATTTGCGTCAATTTCGAGAAAATATCACTTTATTTTGAAGCTCGTTTATGATTAGTCAACCAATCCGTGATCTTTAATTAAATTATAGGATATAAGATTTTCGATAAGCTTTTATGATATATGATATTTAACGTTGGGTTCTACAATGGGTAGTCATCAAGATATTTGGCCTCCAAAATACGAAATCATTTTTTCATGAGGGGTATTTTTTCTAGAATTTAAAAACTAAAATTTTTTTCTGGTTTTTTTAATAAAATGAAATTTAGTAAACATTTACGTCAATTTCGACGTAATTTCCGAATTTCCTGAAAATAATTGCAGCTATTAGCTCTTTTTTCACCTTGTTAAGATAAGGGATAGTTTTTACAGGTTTGATTTTGTTTAAACGTAAGTTTCTGGTATTTTCTTATCTGTTTATTAACTTACCTTGCCCCCAAAAAGCTCGTTGAACCCCAAGTTTGATGACGCCTTTGTATAATTCCAAGCATTCCAAATAGTCAATTTTCACCATTGTGTTCAGATAATTTTTTAACACTTTATTTCAGTTTTTCTACAGTTCCCTATCACCAGATTGCAGTGAAGATAGGAGACAAAATGGATTTAATCTGTCCAAGATTCGACGACGGTATGAACCACAATGATATGATGTACCACCGAATCTTCGAAGTTAGCCAGGACGCTTTCGAGTGAGTGAAATTATAATAATTTGGTAGAAATGTGAAATTTATTATTGAATAAAATCCAACAAATTTTCCGAGTTCAAAATTTTCATGATTTTTGTCTCTGAGAATTTTTTTGGCGATTTTGTTGGGGGTTAACCTTGCCGTTAACTGTTATTCTAGGGCTAATGCTCAATGCTCGTTTTGAGCTTAACAAGGTTATAGCGGAGATAAGGGGCTGACTCGGTGATTAACCACTTGAAATTTGAAATTGCAAAATCCAATAATCCAAAAATTTTTCGCCCGATCACCAATTTTTTATCGACCCGTTTTTTTCGCGGGGATCAGGGTAAAGCCCTTTTGTAACCAAGCTGGATCGCTTTAAAAATATATCGCGATGAGGTATTTGAGCATTTATAATTGAGGTTTTCGAGAACGAATTTATTTGCATTGTGCTGAGAAAAATTTGAACAAAAACATTGATGTAAAAATGCAAACACTATTTTATACAAGAATTTTAATTGCGGAACAAAAACCCCGGCGTATTGTTCTCCCTCAACTACATTCTCAGCAAAATATTTATAATTTTCGCGTGTATAAATCTCAATATGCCTGTTACACCCTTAAATGCGCTCAATTATAATAACTTAAAAGTTATGCATGATAAGTAGCGTGAATTTTGACGATTTTAGCCGCTCAAGAGTTCAGAACCTAAAATTTGAGCACATCTTGATTAGAAATTGAATAATTTGTAAAATTATTTCAAACTGATTGTCGAATTTTTAAGCTGCTGTGGATGTTAACAGAGTTTGAATGAAAATTTTCAAGTTGATTTCCAGAGAGTTAAAAAGTTAAATATATAAAACTTTTGTCTAAAAATTGTAAAAAAAAATGTGATTTTTTGAGTTTTGACAGTTTTGGAAATATTCATTAAAATATTTATAATTTTCGCGTCGATGGAGTTGCATAAATCTCAATATGGCTATTACACCCTTAAATGCGCTAAATTATAATCGCCTAAAGTTATACATGTTAAGTCTTATCAGATAAGGAGGTGCTTGGCTTGCGTTCCGACATTTTCATGATTTGCTCGCGTTTGAAAGCATTCGGTTTAATCGGACTAGTTTCACATATCAAAATTTTCCTAGTAATATCAGAATATTTTGGTGCTGAGATATCATTTGTGAACCCGGAAAGTACTTTTTTGGATTTTCATATACATGTAGATTTAAAGCCCGTTTTAATTTTAAAAGGGTAGAAAAATTTTATCATTGCCTTTGAAGGTTAAAAATTAGACAATACTTCATTTAACCCCTGGACTACTCGAAAATACCGTTATATAACTTAATACCGTTCAATATACAAAATTTTGCGATTATTTTAAGCAAACTTAAGGGGTTAACAGAACTAGTAGAGATTAAATTGATAAAGGATAATTCTCACCAAGCAGTTTTAACTCAAGTATCCCTCGACTGATAAAAAGAATTTTTGCAAAGTCAACCAGATAGTTTCCAAAAAAATAATATTATTTCCCAGAGGGGTGAAATTATTAGTTAATTGAAGTTCAAATTTATTAATAAGTTCTTGACATTAGCAACCACCGTTTTAACCCACACATGACAAAAAAATAGGCCTCTTTTATATTCTAAAGGGCCTCAAATTTGGTTCCAATAATTCGGATAATTTTTTTACACAAATCCAATTTAGTGACAAAATCTTTTTGGAGCCACCAAAATGGGATTTTCCATTTAGGGTGGTTGTTCTGGGTTGTATTTTATGAAATTTTTCTCATAAGAGAACAACGGCGGCTGATTTGAACAGGTCCGTGACTTAGATAACAAAAAGCGTCAAATGGGTGTTAAAATTAACATAATACTGACGTAGATTTTCTATGTTCAAAGTCCCTTATCTGGCGCCAGGACTGCTTGTTTCAGGGGAAGTTTATTCAATTATAAACGACAAAACACCAAATTTTCATATTTTTTGGCGCGAATGGAGCTGATTTTAACAGTCTGATTTAGTAATAGTTTGAATTTAAATTTAATTTCGTCTCATAAAAGCAAATGATGAAAGTTTTAACAAAAAATTATAAATTTTAATTTCAAAAACAATTTGATGTTGGAATTCATTTTAATTGAGAAAGTTTTCGAAATTTTTTAAAAAAAAACTTTAATCTTGGACAAAACTTGTAATAAATTAAAGTTTTTAAAAGCTCGATTTTTCAATTTGAGCAAGTTTCATCGATTTCACATCAAAGTAATACAAAGATCCAAATTTTGAAATTAAAAATTTTCCGAATATTTTTATTCAAATTTTCGAGAAAAATTACTAGCAAATCTAGAAAATTAAGAAAAGATTTCAAAAACAAATAAAATTAATTGTTTGAGAACTCTGGGAGATGACTTATTTTACTCATATTTTAATTTAGAAATTGCGATTCAAGTAAAGGAAAGAGACTGATCGATTGCAACAAGCCGGCACAGGAGAAAAAATATACAGTTCTATTTCAAGATACTAACCCATCACCTTATGGACTCGAATTTCTCCCTGGCGAAGTATATTTTTACATATGTAAGTTAAATTTTAGATGTTCAAGACATGATATTTAGCATGGGAATTTTTCCTTGATCTCAGAATTTTTTGGTTTTAGAAAAAGGGGATTTTTAACGTCATGATGAATCATGATTCTCACTTTACATTGCTTATGCGGGTTTTAGTGCATTTCAATAATATGAGAAAACGTATAAGTGTATTTTGTTAACACAAAGTTCAAACAAGTACCAAAGTTATGTTTACTTCACACATTTTTATATAATTTCGCGGAATTTTTTCTGTTCAAAACCAACTGGGTCAAGTTGTTGATGGTAGCAATATATTTTTTTATAATTTTAATGATCCGCATCATTCAAACAATAGTTTAAAAGTCACATTTTTTTCGTAATTTGACCCAGTTTTTGCGAATCTTTAATTTAAATTTGTGTGGTCAAGATGGTATTTTTCTGTATTTATTTAATTTTTATGGATTAAAGGCCCTCAGTTGACAGATCGTGAATATTTGAATAATACAAACAACGCGGGATACTAGCACCCAATCAAAAACCCTGGATTGGGGAATAGGCCGATTTCATTGGTCAAATTTGAACTAATCAACTAATAAAATGCTCGGATTCCGCATTTTTCAAATAGTGAAGATCTGTCGGTTTAGGGCCTTAATCCATATATGAAACTGACCCTAACACCTTAAACACTTTCATTTATTAGATCAAAATATTCTGTTTTTCATGTCAGAGTAGAAAAACGAACACACTGTAGTTCATTAATTATACAGAATGTCTGATACCGTGTGACAGAAACCAAGGTCTTACAAAATCTGACATACTGTATATCAAATATATGATTAAATATAGTAATTTTATCTGACAGTGCATATTAATTTGACTGCTGAATTATTTCCAGTTAATGTCACCATCAAATGTCTACCAAGGTACACCCTTAATTCAAATTATGTTCAATCCAATAAGTCCATTAAGAGGCTATTACTTGAATTATTGATATGATCAGTTAATTTCATTATTTCAGCTATACCAGTTAGCACTATGGAAGGAATGGACATTTTTTTATTTTGGAAAATGGTAAAAATTTTAAGAAAAAAAATTTTAAAAAATGATTTCAAAAAAGCAAATTCACCGTTTAAAAATGTTCGGATTTATTTAATCTGAGTGATTATGAAAAATGGTCAAATTTTTTTAATAAAATAGTTAATTTTTTGTAAAATTGAAATTTTGACAATAAATGTTCGAATTTTTCTCAATTTTAGTAAGTTTTATCGATTTATTTATATTAAAGGCCCTCAGTTGACAGATTGTGATTATTTGAATGATACAAACAACGGGGGATACTCGCACCTAATCAAAACCCTGGATTGCAGAATAGGCCGATTTTATCGGTCAGATTTGGGCAGATCCAATCAATCAAATGCTCGGATTTCGCATTTTTAAATAGCCATGATCTGTCGGTTAAGGGCCCTTAATCCATATCAATGTGATAATTGTTTGTAGAATAAAAAAAACAATAAATTATCATTTAAAAAAATAAAAATTAAAAAGATTTTAAGAGTAAATTTTATGGGATCAGAAATCTTAAGAAACATTCGGTGCGAATTTAAAGAGGCTATTTCTGGAATTATTGATATGACCCGTTAATTTAATTATTTCAGCTACATCAGTGGGCACTATGGAGGGAATGGATACGGCCAGAGGAGGAGGTTGCCAGATGAAAAATATGAAATTAGCCATCAAAGTTGAAGGTAAAAATTATCTATCTTATCTCAAAGAATTAATAATTTGAAATTGTATTTCTAATTTATATTGATAACGCATACGAATAAACAGACGAGGAACCTAGTAGTTACATAGTGAAGCATATAATTTGTGAAAAAGTAAGATGGTCGTATAAATATTTATTATGTCATCTTAAAAGTGGTAGAGTTTAATCAGTTGGAAGTGGGCTTTTTCAATTGCGGGCTTAAAACAAATTGATAATTCAGACACATTCAAAATAATTTCATTTTACAAAAATAAAAATTACCTTTTCAAGTTCACGGTACGGGCACAGTTGACCATTACTGGACCGCGCAGCCAAATCGCATAAATAGCATATAATCTATAATTTGTAATTCAAAACTTCTCAAGATTAATCGTTAATGTGAAAATTCTGATAATTATCTAGCTAATTGATCATACTGAATGTTTCTTTTTTAAAAACGATTTAGTTTATACAAGGTTTTCATAAATCTTATAAACTCCCCTCAAATTTGTCGGGTTTTAATGGTTTATAGTAGTTAGCTACTCATCTTCAGACGCTTACGCTTTATTTATTTTCTGGCACGAACGGCAAAAAAGTCTACCATCAGTTTGGTCGATAATTATTTATTAATTTGTATTAAAGGGTCAAAAACAGGTTCAAATTTTAATTTTTTCATGAACAGAAACCTAAGGTTGATTTTATATAATTATTTAAATTTTTTGGACCCTTTTGATTTATCTATTATTAATAAGGTTCAACTAACGTTCAAAATCACATGACCAATAAATTTAGGCCAAAAAATAACCCTTGAGATTACAGTCATTAAGGCCGTATATGAAAAATAACCTTTGGTATTTGTGATAAAATTTAGATGATATATTTATTATAATTCGAAAATTAAATCTTCGTTGAATGAATTCCGGAATTTCTCAATATTTTCAACCAAGTGCGTTGTGGTCCCCAATCCGACGCCGAGTCAAGAATTAGAATATATCGGAGATGAAAAGTAAAGCCACTAAATGAACCATCTTAACTCGTAGGCGCTAAAAGACGGTATCTTGTTGTTTGTGATGTAAAAAGTAATTTTTTGAATAGGATTAAAACGTACTTTTTAATCGCAAACTTTTTTCATCGATAGCTATGAAACCATGTTTTTTGTTGTGTAAAATTATGTGAGGTTAATTTTATCACGGATAACGCGAAATCTTGATTAGGTGAAATCAAAGCGCACCGTAATTTTCGAGCATTTTTCATTTTAATTTTTTGGCACAGAGTCCGTAATCATGCAATTAGACGAGGTCTGACATGACCTGTTTTGTATATGGACGACTAAATACCACCGGGCATTCCAGAATTTATAAAGTAAAATCACTAAAATAACTCAATTCCCCTTTTCATCATGAAATCTCAGGAATGGAAATTATACGTGAACAATGGAGTTTGAGTGGTTATATATATTTTTAGAAAAAAAATTTTGAATACCGTATGCTTTTTTAAATTTTTTATCTTGATTTACGTTATGTGAAATATATATATGGATCACAGATTCTGAATATTTCAATGATACAAACAACGCGGGATACTAGCACCCAATCAAAATCCTTGACTGCAGAATGAGCCGATTTCATTGGTCAGATTAGGAAGCGATCAACCAATCAAATGCCCAGATTCCGCATTTTTCAAATAGTCAGTATCTGTTTTCTGGGGGTCTGTAATTCAAATAATCATAAGGCTATCGATGCATTTTTCAAAATATTAAACTGCCAGAGGCGCTGATAAATAATAATTTGTATGTGAACTTTGGTCTTGTTTTTATGAAGAACCAAAATTCGACAAATTTTAGGGCAGATAATGCTATTTTTAATGCAAAATTTGAATAAAATATAGCTTGAACCGAACAGAATGATGAGCAATTTCTACATTATACTTTTATTACTTTTTCTGTGATTTCATTTGTTTATTTCAAATACGAAGAATTTATTATCAATGCTAAAATTTTTATAAATCTAGATAATATCTAGATAATTAGAAATTATATATGTTCTCAAAATAGAAAAAAAGGGGTAAAATTGAAAAAAATCTAGGATTTGAAATTATATTGAGGAATCTTTTTGTGAGCTTAGACTAAGCTGCTTAGTGCTGAGCAAATACAGATTTAATCCATTCTTAGGACCACCTGTTACATGGCTTTTGTTGTAGTATAATATCGTGGCTCAAAACAAAAGCAACGGCTATATTTTCAACACATGTATCGGATGTCCGAGAATTCGATGTTCCATTTTCGCAAAAAAAAATTATCTGATCGTGTTCTCGGAATTCTGAATCGAAACAAATTTTTTCAATTTTTCGTTTCTTTGAAACCCTAATCCGCTACCGCATTTAATTATTTTTTTGTTCTCATAGTCTTTCACTCCCCAGGTGCATGAGGGTGAAAAGGGCCCGATTGATGTCGATTAACTCCTAGAGTATCATTGTTTTTACAAGTGGTCATCTAGTGTTATTATTTTAATGCACGGAAAATCATCGGAGTAAATTCACTTTGAAGCGGTATGGTAGGACAAATTGTGGTTTCTGAATTAGCATACGCTGGTGCACTAAAATGCTCACTAAAAATCATGCCATCTAAAATTTTGAAAAAAACTATGAAAATGTTTTTAACCTTGGAAATCACTAATAGTTTATCATCCAGCTAAAAATTTGAACTCAAAAATTATAAAATTAAATGAAGAGCCGAGGATATTAACTATTGCCCTTAAAAATTAGAAAAAAATGGTTGACGACCAGATATGATTAAGCGCAAGGCCTAGGATTTGAACTCATAATCTTTGCAATCAAAACTTAATATTTCCCAGCTTACAATTTGTACTTACTTAGTAGAGGTTATAATATTTAATGCAGAGCTAGAGCTTTGAACTAGTGACCTCTAAAATATAAAACGCAAATTAGAATTAGACGGCTTTTTGCGGTTGGATATAAAATTGTTGATAAGGATGTATTATTGAATCATTAAATTCAAAACTTAATAAAATTAAGAATAAAAAAAGATAGCATATCTCCGAAGTTAAGCCCTTTAAGCGCCTTGTATAACAATCCTAACCCGGCTAATTTCTAATTGTAAAGTGGGAAGGTGATAAACGCATTATGAAATATTTTACAATAAGAGTATTATTAGGTCGCACTTTGCAAAAAAATGAATAATTCATCCAAAAGATGTTATTCAGAAATAAGATTACGGACACCTTTTTATAAATAATTTCTAAGTCATCTAGTTTGGAAGATGCAGCATCTTAGATGCTTGAGCTGACATGACCTTTTGAAAATGATACTGTATTATATGGGTAATTTTACAAAAAGGAGTCATTATGAAATTTTTGCTTGAGCTGACATGACCTTTTGAAGATGATACTGTATTATATGGGTAATTTTACAAAAAGGAGTCATTATGAAATTTTTTTTGGAAGTGTCATTTTGAAAAAAATATAATTATGAGTCGTTTTAGGACTTCACATATCAAGTGACTTGATAAGCGTTTAAGTATGAGAAAAGTAAAAGTGCGGGCAAAAAAATATTTTCTTTGGTCCAACTTGAAAATAAAGCAAAAATTTACGATCGTTATGATGATTAGAAATGCTTTTTAATTTTCAGTTTTTAAATTCATCATTAAAAGGGGTAGCGGTCGCAAAAATGTACTTTTGTACTCCTTTTTACCATAATACTAAACTGCTTCGAAACTTTTGAGAATAGCCCATTTTGGTAGATCTATCCTTAATCTACAAATAAAATTTATCAGAATAATTTTTGGTCGACCCTGGTGACCACCATGCGGCGAGTTCTAGAACACCTAACCGAATTTTCAAAATATATCTACTCCTAGAGCTTGCATACGATTTCACTCAAACTTGGTATGAACCACGGAAACACTTATGGTTGTAATATGATTGAAGGATTTTTTAAATGTCCTACTATTTTTTTCTAGAACTACGAAAAACCGCTTATATTCAAGATTTTCGCTATTCAAAAATCTATCTCCTCTGGATACATTTCAGAATGCAGGATAAATTTGGGAAAAGATGGAGAAATATGTTTTTGTAATATGATGTAGCAGAATTTCAAAATTTTTTGATTGAGTTCTGAGTATCGAATTTTAGTAAACCGGAAAATAAACTCGAAAATAAAAGTCGTCGGATTTAGTCGAAAGAACCACAAATTAAAGCTTGAGTTTCACTTATCAAAAAATCTACTTACAGCTTTTTGATATTGAGTTTTCTGGTCGAAAAATGGGTTTCAATTTTTTTAAAAAAAATCTCATAAAAAATTCTGAAAAAAGAAAAATTTCGAACTTTTATTTGGATTTTTTTAAATAAGTTTATGCTTTCTGAGTGTTCCCTAGCAATTTGGTGCCTATTGTTTACCATCCGCACAAGTACCCTAAAAAGAGTGCGACCGCTACTCCCTTAATCTGAAATCTTTAACTCTAGCTATTCTATTAATAATTCTTTAGCTCTGAAACGTTAGCGGTCATTTTTTCGTAATGTTATGGGTTTTCGAAACATTTTTTCGATAATACTTGCACCGTGAAAGGAAATAATGATACCGGATGGATAAAACGCTTCCGGTATTAGTTGCCGAATTAAAACCCGGTACGAAAAAGAGATAAAAATCTCCTTATTTTCTATTTTTAGAAGCAGAAGAAATCATTTACGAGGAAATTGCAGATGATATCGCCTTTAACGAAAAACTGATGAACCCTAACATTGAAGGTAGGAACTATAAAAAGTCTCAATTTGTAAGCTCGGATTCTTTAAAATTATAAAAAAAATTTTTGATAGGTAAAAATGACTTTTGACTGACAGACAATGTATAAAATATTTTGTTGATTGACTAAAATCTAATAAAATAACTTCTTATTGGTTTACAATGTAAACTTTACATATATATCGAAGATCCTTCCTAGTGTCCTTTTTATCTTGAGCGTCATCAACTTGATAAAAGGGCCAATTAAATCGCGGGATTCTTGAATTGAGTCGACAATCGGGTATTATGATTGGACACTGGTTCAAAGTGATGACGCTCAAGATAAAAAGGACACTAGGCAGGATCTTCGATATAACTTCTGATTTGGTGATATTCTTAAATTTTTGACATACTAATATACTAGTATAAGGTGTTTCTGAGATTATAAGGCACTGTATAGCCAAAATTACGATTTATGAACTGATGGCTTAGATTCAAAATTAAAGAAAATGACATCTGTAAAATTTTTATTTTTTCCACCAATCAGGTAGTAGTACTGTTTTTTTTCAAAATTTATTTGCTTACTTTTCCTAGAATTTCGCTAGGACAGCACCCCTCACTTTCCGGAAATAGCATTTGCCAAGTATTAAATCCCGGAAGTTTTAAATTTTCTATTCAGCTAAGTGTACAACCGTCTCATTCAAGCCCATCCCACATATCACGGCTCTTTTTGTCAAACAACCGCCCTACGAGTTAAGGAGGTTTCCAAAATTCAAAACAAAGGAAAATTTTTTTTAGATTGTCTTGGTAGCTTAGCTGCTCAAATGTGGTTTTTTGATTTTGCCCGCAAAAAGTGGATTTTGATTAAAAGGGTTGTGGATGTAAAAAGTTTTAAATTTGCAAGCAATTTATAACATTTTGGTCATATCAAGCAAAATAACAAATTCTCACCAAATATTTCAATTTTCATAAAGATTTCAGACTTATTCACCCAAGAGGTAAAAGCTTTCACGTTGGTGAATCATAATATTTATTTTCTAATTTTTTTTGACATAATCCGAAACACTCTTATGAAATTGCGGGTTTCGGCAATGAGCGGGAAATCAGATGGGTCTAGTTTTTAAGGGGCTTCCCCCTATTTTACGGCCATCTGAATTAGCCGGACACTTGGTTAAAAAAGCAGGGATAAGTGCACGTTTTGAAATGTTCATTTGAGCGTGGGCAACGTTGCTGATAAAATATGCCATGAAAAACGGATAATAAATAAACATTATTTTGCGTAAATAAATGCTGAAAATCGTAATCAATTGTCACACATTTTCGACTCGGATAATAAAGTTAAGAACGAAAAAATGTGTATTATTTTGAAAAATATTTTTTAGTCGAGAAATCTTATTTCATTTATCCGTTATGCGAATGTTTTAACCGCTCCGAGGCATATACCCTTTTGAAAGAGTAAGTCACTTTAAATCAGCCAAAATGATGGAAAAAATGATTTAAAAAAGCTCTCTTTCCAATAAATTTTGAAACTCAACAATGTGAATCTGAAAATATCACCCAAAATTTTTCTGAAATAAAGGTTCAAATTTTATGACGAGTTGATTGGAAGGCGATTTTTCGCTTAAGTCTTACTTCCGAAAAAATAACTTTTGACTTCAATCCGAGTTGAAATTTAAAATTAGCCAGATTTAAAAAAGTGTTTTGAGTACGATTTGCGAAAAAAATAGCATCCTAGACATATCTGGAGCAGAAATTTTTTTTGGGAGTGACTTTTGAAAATTGAATGATGTGGCGAGGACTCAACTTACCAATTTTTTTCAACTCAAATTTTGAAAGTTAAAATACTTTCTTTTTCAATTTATTGAAAATTATATATTGAATTAAGTTCCCAAAATTATAGTTCAATTAGAATTTTATAAATCGGATGAACCGTTTGGGTGCTGTGAGTGTGCAAATTGTACACTCCTGAAAGGGTATTATGCCTCGAAGAGTCAATTTCCAAAAAAAATTATTTTAAAAACAGTCATTTTTCGAAAAAGTCATTTTTGAAAATAATAAATTGTTGAAAAGAAATTTAAGTAAAGCCATGAATAAGGAAATTAACTCGAACACCCGAAAGGCAAATTATTGTGTAAAACCTTATATCAAATAATTTTTATTCTTCGTGCTTACGGGTTTAGAGTTTACGAATTAAGATATTACGTTTAGCTGCATTTTTCTTTAACTTTGAAATTATTTTTGTCCAGTAATTTTTTTTAAAGAAGTTTAGCTTCTTTAACACACTCTACCAGATCAATTAAAATTCTCGCTGAGTTGTCATCGGTTTGAAAATTAATATGCACTGGTCATTTTTGCTATACGAATTCTTATTATGAATTAATGCTCAAGATATTGTATGGCCATCGTCATATATTTTAAACTTAATCTAATAATCTTCCTAAACCTCATTTTTAATGAAATTTTATATTGTTCGCTGGAACGGCCAGTTAGCGGGTGATCTTATTAGATTATCACCGAAAAATAGATGTTTATCTAAAAACAAGCTCGTGAAAAATTCACACTGCGTTTTTCAACCATGAAAAGTTCAACAAAAAATTAGGCTTGTCTTGGAAGCGAATTTAAGCTACATGATACGGATGATAAATATTTAGAACCAAATTTCAAAAAAAAACATTTACATTTATTTTATTTTCTAAATACGATTATACGGTGGGTGGTTAAGGGGGGGAATAATGAAGACTGACTGACACCCTTAATACTACCCTTAAACACACAACAAACTGAGCTATATTCATGCCAATTTTGAGCTTTGTCGGTTATGGTTTCACTTAATTGTCCTCGGAGAGTATTGCGTTATCCGGATTAATATAAGTCATAACCATGCTCACTTTTTTCTGGAATTTACTGATCTTTTTCAAATTAAAATTAGCATCATTTCACAAACAAAATTATCGAATGAAAAATATGCTTAATTTTACAAGAAATATCGACATTAATTTTAAACCCTCAAAGTTACAAAACATGAAAATTCCGTAGAGTTACATTTGGACAGTTTCGTGAAACTTTTAACAAAAAGGAAGCTCTAGGAATATTTACTTAAAATAGAGTTTTTTCAAAGGTGTCATTTTTCAAAAAGTGAATTACCAAAAAAAATATTTTTTACAACAATAATTTTCAAAGGTGTTATTTCCAAAATAATCAATCACCAAAAAAGATATTTTTCCCAATAATAATTTTTGAAGAGTCATTTTTCCAAAAATATTTTTTGAGATAATTAATTAAAATNCTACTTTAATAATTCTTTAGCTCTGAAACGTAGCGGTCATTTTTTCGTAATGTTATGGGTTTTCGAAACATTTTTTCGATAATACTTGCACCGTGAAGAAATAATGATACCGGATGGATAAAAGCTTCCGGTTTAGTTGCCGAATTAAAACCGGTACGAAAAAGATAAAAAATCTCCTTATTTTCTATTTTTAGAAGCAGAAGAAATCATTTACGAGGAAATTGCAGATGATATCGCCTTTAACGAAAAACTGATGAACCCTAACATTGAAGGTAAGAACTATAAAAAGTCTCAATTTGTAAGCTCGGATTCTTTAAAATTATAAAAAAATTTATAAGTAAAAATGACTTTTGACTGACAGACAATGTATAAAATATTTTGTTGATTGGCTAAAATCTTATAAATAACTTCTTATTGGTGTACAATGTAAACTTTACATATATATCGAAGATCCTGCCTAGTGTCCTTTTTATCTTGAGCGTCATCAACTTGATAAAAGGGCCAATCAAATCGCGGGATTCTTGAATGAGTCGACAATCGGTATTATGATTGGACACTGGTTCAAAGTTGATGACGCTCAAGATAAAAAGGACACTAGGCAGGATCTTACATATAACTTCTGATTTGGTGATATTTCTTAATTTTTGACATACTATAATACTAGTATAAGGTGTTTCTGAGATTATAAGGCACTGTTAAGCCAAAATTACGATTTATGAACTGATGGCTTAGATTCAAAATTATAGAAAATGACATCTGTAAATTTTATTTTTTCCACCAATCTAGTAGTCTGTTTTTTCAAATTTAATTATTTCTACTTTCCTAAAAATTTCGCAGTATGTATTTTGCCAAGTATTAAATCCCGGAAGTTTTTAAATTTTCTATTCAGCTAAGTGTACAACCGTCTCATTCAAGCCCATCCCACATATCACGGCTCTTTTTGTCAAACACCGCCCTACGAGTTAAGGAGGTTTCCAAAATATCAAAAACAAAGGAATTTTTTTAGATTGTTGCTTGGTAGCTTAGCTGCTCAAATGTGGTTTTTTGATTTTGCCCGCAAAAAGTGGATTTTGATTAAAAGGGTGTGGATGTAAAAAGTTTTTAATTTGCAAGAAATTTATAACATTTTGGTCATATCAAGCAAAATAACAAATTCTCACCAAATATTTCAATTTTCATAAAGATTTCAGACTTATTCACCCAAAGGTAAAAGCTTTCATACGTTGGTGAATCATAATATTTATTTTCTAATTTTTTTTGACATAATCCGAAACACTCTTATGAAATTGCGGGTTTCGGCAATGAGCGGGAAATCAGATGGGTCTAGTTTTTAAGGGGCTTCCCCCTATTTTACGGCCATCTGAATTAGCGACACTTGGTTAAAAAACAGGGATAAGTGCACGTTTTGAAATGTTCATTTGAGCGTGGGCAACGTTGCTGATAAAATATGCCATGAAAAAACGGATAATAAATAAACATTATTTTGCGTAAATAAAGCTGAAAATCGTAATCAATTGTCACACATTTTCGACTCGGATAATAAAGTTAAGAACGAAAAAATGTGTATTATTTGAAAAATATTTTTTAGTCGAAACTTATTTCATTTATCCGTTATGAATGTGTTTAACCCTCCGAGGCATATACCCTTTTGAAAGAGTAAAGTCACTTTAAATCAGCCAAAATGATGGAAAAAATGATTTAAAAAGCTCTCTTTCCAATAAATTTTGAAACTCAACAATGTGAATCTGAAAATATCACCCAAAATTTTTCTGAAATAAAGGTTCAAATTGTTATGACGAGTTGATTGGAAGGCGATTTTTCGCTTAAGTCTTACTTCCGAAAAAATAACTTTTGACTTCAATCCGAGTTGAAATTTAAAATTAGCCAGATTTAAAAAAGTGTTTTGAGTACGATTTGCGAAAAAAATAGCATCCTAGACATATCTGGAGCAGAAATTTTTTTTGGGAGTGACTTTTGAAAATTGAATGATGTGGCGAGGACTCAACTTACCAATTTTTTTCAACTCAAATTTTGAAAGTTAAAATACTTTCTTTTTCAAATTATTGAAAATTATATATTGAAATTAAGTTCCCAAAATTATAGTTCAATTAGATTTTATAAATCGGATGAACCGTTTGGGTGCTGTGAGTGTGCAAATTGTAACTCCTGAAAGGGTATTATGCCTCGAAGAGTCAATTTCCAAAAGAAATTATTTTAAAAACAGTCATTTTTCGAAAAAAGTCATTTTTGAAAATAATAAATTGTTGAAAAGAAAATTTAGTAAAGCCATGAATAAGGAAATTAACTCGAACACCCGAAAGGCAAATTATTGTGTAAACCTTATATCAAATATTTTTATTCTTCGGGCTTACGGGTTTAGAGTTTACGAATTAAGATATTACGTTTAGCTGCATTTTCTTTAACTTTGAAATTATTTTTGTCCAGTAATTTTTTTTAAAGAAGTTTAGCTTCTTTAACACACTCTACCAGATCAATTAAAATTCTCGCTGAGTTGTCATCGGTTTGAAAATTAATATGCACTGGTCATTTTGCTATACGAATTCTTATTATGAATTAATGCTCAAGATATTTATGGCCATCGTCATATATTTTAAACTTAATCTAATAATCTTCCTAAACCTCATTTTTAATGAAATTTTATATTGTTTCGCTGGAACGGCCAGTTAGCGGGTGATCTTATTAGATTATCACCGAAAATAGATGTTTATCTAAAAAACAAGCTCGTGAAAAATTCACACTGCGTTTTTTCAACCATGAAAAGTTCAACAAAAAATAGGCTTGTCTGGAAGCGAATTTAAGCTACATGATACGGATGATAATATTTTAGAACCAAATTTCAAAAAAAAAATTACATTTATTTTATTTTCTAAATACGATTATACGGTGGGTGGTTAAGGGGAGGAATAATGAAGACTGACTGACACCCTTAATACTACCCTTAAACACACAACAAACTGAGCTATATTCTGCCAATTTTGAGCTTTGTCGGTTATGGTTTCACTTAATTGGCCTCGGAGAGTATTGCGTTATCCGGTTAATATAAGTCATAACCATGCCCACTTTTTTCTGGAATTTACTGTCTTTTTCAAATTAAAATTAGCATCATTTCACAAACAAAATTATCGAAGAAAAATATGCTTAATTTTACAAGAAATATCGACATTAATTTTAAACCCTCAAAGTTACAAAACATGAAAATTCCGTAAGTTACATTTGGACAGTTTCGTGAAAACTTTTACAAAAAGGAAGCTCTAGGAATTTTACTAAAATAGATTTTTTCAAAGGGTCATTTTTCAAAAAGTGAATTACCAAAAAAAATATTTTTTTACAACAAATTTTCAAAGGTGTTATTTCCAAAATAATCAATCACCAAAAAAGAATTTTTCCCAATAATAATTTTTGAAGAGTATTTTTCCAAAAATATTTTTTGAGATAATTAATTAAATAAATTAAATCAATTTGTTACTAAATTGAAAGAAATTAAATATTTTCTAAATTTTCATATTTCAGTTGTTCAAATAAAGAAAACCATCGAGACCACCGCCACCCGAGAAACCACTCCCGGTTCTCTACTTATGGGTGTTGGACTTGGTGCTTGCGGTGTTTTATTTTTGGTGCTGATTATCGTCTTGGCCTATAAACTATACAGGTATGTACCAAAATACGCTAGGGAGTTGATTTGTTATTTTAGCCCATTAATACTTGGACTATTTTATGAAAATGGATTGAGCTTTACAAAAACAGAACTACGGGCAAATAAACATAGAAAATCCGACCATAAACATCTTTCTAATGGGAGCCAAAAACCCCAACGTTTTAGTTTATTCGTTTTTACGATGTAAAACAAGGCCCAAAGACACATAGGTCTTAATTAAGTTAAATTCAACACAAATCGGCAGTTACAAAATATATTCTAATCAGATCCAAAGTCACCCGATAAATTAATTTTAAAAGGGTTCTGTTCACAAACTTGTTGCAAATTCATTTGCACACACAATCTCCTCTAACAATTAATAATCGGGTTATTTTAAAAAAAAGACAATTTCCAAAAAAGTCATTTTGCAAAATACTAAATTTTCAAAAGAGTCATTTTCCAAAAAAGACAATTTTGGAAACAGTCAATTTTCAAAAATAACATTTTCCAAAAATAAAATTCCAAAAAAAATTATTTTCAAGAAAAAAAATTCTCCAAGAAAGCTATTTTGGAATAAAGAAATTTTTCCAAAGAATCATTTTTCAAAAGTTTTTTTTTTAAATAAAGATTATTTTACGGAAGATAAATTTTTCAAAAAAGAAGGTTTTTATCAAAAAATTTGAGAATCTAACAATTGTATTTTCAGAAAACGTCATCCTGGTCCGGACAAAATGTTATACATGTCTCCAGTAGATGTCTCACGCGTTCCTCTGCCACCAAATTCTGAAGTCAAATTAATGCCAGTTTCCGGTAACTTTCATCAAGGATCTCCACCACCATACATGGGCTACACCACCTTAGTCCCATGCACGACGATCACTTCGCATCACGATGGCGAATTCATGTATCATTCTGACCAGTCTACGAACCAAAGTTACGTGACTAGAGATAGTTATACGATTCATCCTGGCGATGTGTGTGAAGTTTAACTTATGAACAAATACTTGGTCTTCTCTTGAACATAATTTCCTTCTTATTTGACAATCAGCCCATGTGAACAAAACTCAACTTTCAATGCGAAAACGTCTTTGGAATGAAAAACCGCAAAAATTTCTTCAATGTTCCAACTTCAGTGAAGTGACTTCACACAAAAATATTATAATATAGTTTATTAACTGAGATATCCCGCTGTGAGTTCAAAATTTCTATCCCCTGTCGAACATCAGATTATACGACAAATTTCCGAAAAGTCAATTATCAAAAAGATCAATATTTTTCTAAAAAATTATTTCACAAAATAGTTTTTTCCAAATAATCATTTTTCGCAAGAGTCATTATTCAAAAGAGTCACTTTTCAAAATAATCTTTTTTCGAATGGTTAATTTTCAAAAAAAATCATTTGTTATTATTCATATTTTTTGTGATTAAATGTTCAAAAAAATCCATATTTTCAAACGACAGAATTTGAGGCAAATTTCCCAAAAAAAATTTAAGGATTAAATTTTTAAAATTCACTTTTCACACATTTTTATCGGCTATTTGTTAATCAAATTTTCTAAAGGGCTCTAAAACACCAGCAGATATCGCACCTAGCGTTTAAAATAATATTTTTATTGCCGAAAAAGCTGAATTGAATCAATTTTACTAGCTTCTAATTTTTACTACACGGAAAGCTTTAGTTTATTTTGAGAACCTAATTGCGCATTTTACGCCATTCGTGGCACTGTGAAATTTGGCACATTCGTTTCTAAATTGAATTTTGTGTTCAATTTATTTGTTCAGTGATAGGAGTAAAATAGGCATAATAGATAAATCTGATAAGTAGACGGATCTGGATGAATACAGTGGGAGAGTTTAATAAATTAAATGTAAATATGATAATCAAAACGTGTTCTTTATTCGCATTTAATATCCGATTAGCATACTATAGCATCAAATGGAAAAGCAAAACGGAAAGGAGAACTCTTTTTTCCTTTCTTTTACCAAAATATGAATAAATGATGGCGGTTGTCTGGGAAAACTGTCTTTTCCTGATTTTTTCCCAATCCTAAAAATTCTATTCGATTAGTCAATTGTTCTTAAAAAAAATTACGACATGTCTTTCTATAGAATTAATCATCAACCCTTGATCACGTTTTGGGATCGGGATCGAATTTTATAATTAAAAAAAGAATCGGGAAACTCGCACCTTTCAATTGTCTAATAATATACTAGTAAAACACTGCCAGACTTTTTCATGTAACTCAATAGCAAAAATAACCCAGTTAATACAAAACGTCTGCAAAAAAATTTTTGCCAAAATTTTTTTCCAGCTGTAGAAAATAACTCAGAAAAAATTTAAAAATTATTAAAAAGTGTAATATATGACATCATCTATCTGAGATGCATATCCCTTTAACACCTTTTGATTAATCTAGGATGTGCGGGCTGAAAAGCAGCCTCATGAGTGGCTAGGAGGGGTCTTAGCAGTGTTAGGATTAGCTCCCTCAGCCCGCACATCCTAGATTAATCAAAAGGTGTTAAAGGGACATACTAAAAACTGGTGGTTACTAACTTCCACGAGCCGGTTAATTTGATAATAAATTTTTTTTTTGGACCAAACAGGCATCTCTTTTTTTATATTTTACGTTTTTTTTCTCGAAAAATCGAGCTTTGGGAGCCAAAAAATCATTATTTAGAAAACTTTAATTTGTTTACGAAAATTGTGTTAATTTTAGTTATAAGTAGCGTTAACCCAAAAATTACCGATTCGGCATTTGCTTTAAAATAATTAAATACTGAAAATACGAAAACTCCCTATATCCCTTTATCACTTTTTGGTTAGAATGCGTAGCCACTACTCTTTTTAACGTGTGATTTTAACGTTGTGGCTACGCATTCTAACCAAAAAGTGATAAAGGGATATTTCGATCACGTCCAATTCCCTATATTTCGATTACGACCAACAAAATGTCACAATTTGTTATTTCAAATTGATATTTTATTTCCCCACAAAAAGTTACAGAACAATCCAGACCATTTGAAATAAGGAATTTCAAAACTCAAAAATGGGTATCGATGTTTTAAAGCTATCCTGTAGAAAAATTTTTCTGGTCATTTTAAGATCCAGGATTTTTTCCGTTTATGAAATTTTTCCAAAAAAGAATTGATTTTAAGGTCAAATTTTTGAGATTTTACAAGGGGTGCAAGAAAGAGTTCTAGCGACCCCATATGGAGAGCTAGAGCGCTAATTTTTTTGGCAGGTGAAAATTAAGCGTCACTAAAAATCATGATACTAGTACATGTACTAGTTAAAAATTAAAATATCATAAAAATATTTATTGTCAATAATAATTTACAAATTTTTAACTGATGTAATCAAAATTTATGACTATTATTTTAATCATTAAATAAGTGTAAAAAAAGTAAAAATTATGCATTTTTTTTTTGCTTCCATGTCACTTTAATTTAGTTTAGACGTTAGGTTATATAATATAACTTATACTATTTCATTTAAAATATTTCAGCTTAGCGAAAATTTTATTTTTTACAATTATAGTTGCGACCTAAGGTGCCAAGTATGAATTTATTTGTTAAAAATGATGGTTTTTTGGTAAAAATTAAAAGGTCAGTTTTCTGTAGAAAAGTCGAAAAACGAGCTATTCAATACCGTTTTCAATTTGATTGTTACCTTTTGAAGGTGAAAGATGGGGATGTGAGTATTTGTATTGTTTTAACAGATTCCGGAAATACCAAAAGTTTTGTTTTGATAGATTGAAATAGCAGTTCAGTATGATATTTTGAAGTAAAATGATAGTTATGACGATATAAACAACTGTTACGTATTTATTTTGTAAAACTTTTTTATTCAATTTAAAGAAAAAAAATTAAATTCATTTTAACTTAATTTCAGAAACTCTCTTATTTTTAACGTTATTTAAAATTTAAGGTTAAACTAGGGTGTCCTAGGTCAAAACTGATTTTCACATATTTTCGCGAAATAACCGTCAAAAAGTTCAGCAATTGTCTTACCAAACAATTTTGGATTTATTTTGACCACAAAGAGGCCAAAATTCAAATTGAAAATGACAAAAAATATTCAGAACTTTTTTCCGCACAATTTTTCAATTACAGAAAATAGCCTTTTTTTCGTTTTCTGCTCAAACCAAAGACAATTAATCAAGGTACACCAGAACTGCAGTTTAGTCTTATATTATATGTGATGATGGTCAAATTCTAGAATTCCAGAAATGTCCAAAAACTTTCAATTTTTTTGAAATATAGCCGATTTACTATCTTACCATTTTTCGCAGGTTAAAATAACCATAAAACATTTTATTTTGTTCATGTTTTCCAGTTTTTAAATGACGAAAAAAATATAAAAACCATTGAAAATAAGTGAAGATGATCTATTCTGATTGGTTCAAATTCAAACCAATCAGAATCGGGCGAGGACTTCAAAATGTCGAAAAATTGAAAAAACATTTGAAGTCTTAATGGAATTTTTCGTAGTAAACTGTTTTTGATTTTCTTTAAAATTTGTCATTAGGGCCCTTTATTTAGGGGGTAAAAAAACTTTTCAAAAACCTTCAAGCTTTGTTACCTGGTGCATTAATTAAGCTTAATTAAGGAGAAAATTTATGTAAGACGAATTGTATTATACAATTTTTCAGTAGTCAGTTTGAAGTGGTTGTTTTATATGAACTTTTGGTTAAATTAACAAGCTTGAATATTGTTTTTGGACGCTGAACTTCATGTGACTTCCCATATTTTTTTTAAAAAATACAAAATTGGTGTGACTGGTTTATTTTTTATGATGTTCGATTTTTCGCGATTATCCAGCTTTGAGTGTTCGAATCCGGTTTGTAATGAGTGGTATATTTGTGACAAATTTACAAATCTGAGTCAGAATGATGATGGTTCATCCAGATTTATCTGATTAATTTCAAGAGCACTTCACGGTCATTAAATGTGGTCACAAATATTTATAAAAATAAGGCCAGCATTTATAAAAAAATGTTCTTTAAATTTACTTACAGTTCTTCTACACTATGTGTACTCTGATCCCTACGCCCCTCTATCCGCAAGGTTTTTGGTCGAGCTGACGCGTACCTTTTTCTCAACCTAAGTCCATCTTAAAAATGATTGCTATCTCTATAGCGCGTGTTCGAATCCCACTAATGTTGTCTTAGTGATTGTTTTAGTGATTGTTTGAGTGATTACACACCGATCAACTTTGGCGGTCCCAATATCAAGCACTTTTGCTTATAATCATACTCAAGACAATCACTTAGACAACATTAGTGGGATTCGAACACGCGCTATAGCGTTAGCAATCATTTTTAAGATGGACTTAGGTTGGGAAAAGGGTACTGATTAAGACATAATTGTGGCAATTGGTAATTCCATTGGTGGTAACAGCATGCCACGTTTTTTTCTGCGCTTATGAATGCCGTGGTAACATGAAATCGCAAGCGCTGATTGAACAATTCTGTGTTGAATAAATTCCTTCCCAATCAGCGCGCGTGATTTCATGTTACCCCGTAATTAATAATACCAGTGAAACGTGACATCCTGTATAAAAAATTATTTCTAATACAATTTAAATGTTGACAATGCAACTTCAGTTCATAACGTGGGCAACAAGTCGCCCAAAATTTGCTTTGATAGCACAAGTGGTTTACGAGTTAATAATTCAGATAAATTGAAAGTCAACGTGAAAATAACCGTCTGTGCTGTTCAATATTTGGAAACTTAACTGGGTTCTTGATATTTCCGGTCATTATTATAAATACGTACTGATTTTAAATTTCCAAAAGACAATTGGGCCATCTTGAGCCATTGTTGAGGTAACTCAAAATTTGTTGAGTTAACCGAGTTTAACAGAGTATAGGTCGCTGATTTCATAAGGTCTAAGGGGCGTAAAATGCTGCAAATTGATTGTTGATGGTGAAAAAAAGCACTTCAAATCAAATCATCAAAAAACAATTTCAATTTTTTTTCGTGGTTTTTTGATTTTTCTTTAATTATCTTTTCAAAATCAACTTTATAAATAATATTTGTCTGAATTTGACCACCAAAACGTCAAAATATCACCTTGACGTAAGCAAACTTTCTGATAAGTGTTTTCATGCCTTTCAAAAACATTTTTTTATATATGGCTGTCAGGAGTACCGTTTGACAGTATCCATTCAGAAGTTTATTGCTCATAAAGACTTGATTTGGGCCAATAAATTTGTATACAATCGCTGGACACAAAATTACACTGTATTACAGTGGAAAATTAAAATAAATAAATAAGGAACTAAATTTTGTACAAGTAAAATATAATCTGGGCTTCTCGACCAAAACCCTCATTTTATTTGATAAAAATGAGGGCAATACAGCGAGAGGCATTTCCAGTGGTTTTCAGATTCAGAATTATATTTTAAGAAAAAACCCTAAATTAAAATAGAATTATTAAAATTGCTTCTGAACTGTTTATCACTGGAATCCTAATTGGAAATTTGCGACTTATGCAATTTATTAACAAACACTAGGGTGGTCACTCGGCAAAAACAGCGTGTGTCATCCTATACATTATTATTAATTGTACTTCAAATCTTGAATAAAGTTTTAAATATATCGAATAAATAGCAGATATTAACGTTAAGAATTTTAAAAATTTTACAAGAATAACGAATATTTAGGTCACAAATATTATCTTCATCACAACTATAATTGATAATAATAAATAAACACATAATTATGAAAATATATCAACCTTAATAAATACATCCGATTTTAATACTGCATGAGTTAAACTTACCGGCAAAAGTGAGCTGAACCATTGTATGATTTAACTCAAAACCAAATAAAATTTTAAATCTTCAAGGAGGTAAGTCAAAAAAAATGCCAGAATGACGATCTTTATATGATCAGTGCAATAATTTATTGTTTGAGTTAATTACGAACTTATTAATTGTTAATTTTAAATATTGGTAAACCATTAGGCACAAGTATTCTTTTATGACTTGTTAAAAAAATAATGAGCAAATTCTAGGTTACCCAAAATGTCCCCATATATATTACCTCAAAAATCATGAAATTTTTGAAATAATTTATTTTACAAAAAGTCACTCTGATAACCAGGGGTCGGCACATCCGAAAAAATTTTTGGATCGGATCGGTCGCCTCAAATTTTTTTTGGATCGTATCGGTGCGCTCAAAATTTTTTTGGATCGGATCGGTCCGCT